>CAUYQG010056969.1:0-18271 GCA_963574415.1 Tarsius wallacei | reverse complement strand
AGATCAGGTAGACCTTGAGATTAAGTTGAACAGAACTAAGGTTAAAAAGAAATTGATTAAGATGAAACCCAATAAGAAGGAGAGAACCTCATTGCAAGAGCAAACGAACTCTTCAGTTAGAGCCTTGGCTTTATCCTCCTTGACTCGAAGATTCAAGAAAAATGGGAAGAAAAAGTTGGGCTGACCTTTGAATTCCCTCCTAGTGCAAAGACTTCTAAGATACTATAGTACTTTGTACTCCCCAGTGGTACTTCCAGATCTTTCCATTAAAAATGGATTAGGCCGGGCTCAGTGACTCAGCCTATAATTCCAGTACTTTGGGAGCCCGAAGCGAATGAATTGCCTAAGCCCGCGGTTTCAAGACCAGCCGGGACAACTCGGTGAGACCTCATCTTTACAATAAACTAAAAAACAGCTGGGTGTGGTAGCGCGCATCCGTTGTTCCAGTTAATTGGACGACTGAGGTGGAAGGACCACCTGAGTCCAGCAGGTCGATGCTGGGGTGGCTGTGAGCGTACCACTGCACTCCAGCCTGGGAGACGGAGTGAGACTCCAACTCAAAAAAACAAAAATGGATTAATGTGGGCTAAGCCAATGTCAGGCACAGTGCTCCTATTCTGCAGACATTGCTAAACACTTTTCTGTTGGAGGCTCACACCACCTTCTTATAATTTCATACCATAACATATGCATCCTCAGTCATCATGCATGACACATGTTGACCTCCACCCACTCTCTGCCAGAAGTGTCAGCCAATCCACAGTCACCCTGATGATCCATCTAGCATGTTGACTTTATGGTTATCCCAACCTCAGCTTACATAATGTCCTCTATTTCCCCATTTCATCCAGCCAGTAATGTGCATTTTAGTGAAGACCATTTGAATGTGATATCTAACACAAAAAAATTAACTCAGCTCAAACATACTAAATACTAATGCAGAGACTAGCAGGTAAGATATTTTGAGTATAAGGGTATTTCAGCACAATCCAATTTCTTATTTTCATTACCACACTCAGTCATCTATAAATGCCTACATCGTGGCCCCCAAAATTTAAGATCTTTAAGACCTTTCTACTTATCTGTGCATATTTTATTTTCAAATACAATTAAAACACATTGGCTCTATAAATTAATTTTTTTGTTTTGTAATCTTGCCTCAACTTCCCTTTCCAAATCATGAGTTAAATTTAGGTCCAAGATCAATTCTTCATCTTCAGTCCTCTCCAACTAGGTAAAAACAAATTATCACAAGATTTTTTAAAAAAAGAAAAGAAAAATGCCATCTCACATATGGAAATTCAAGGAATGCAAAATAACTAAAACAATTCTAAAAAAGAAGGAAAATTTGGAAGACACATTTTCCAGCCTCAAAATTTATTACCAAGTTACAACAATCAAAACAATATGGGAAGAAAAGAGACATAAATCAATAGAATAGAATTGAGAGTACAGAAATAAACTCTCACATTTATAGTTATTTTATTTTTGACAAGTATACCAAGTCCATTCAATGGAAGAAAGAATAATCTTTTCAACAAGTAGTGTTGGAACAACTAAATATCACATTCTAAAGACTGAAGCTGGACCTCTACCTCACACCACATACAAAAATTAACTCAATGAACCACAGACCTAAGTGTAGGAGCTAAAACTATAAAACTCTTCACAGAAAACAAAAAGATACATTTTGGTAACCTTAGATTTGGCAACAGTTTCTTAGATATAACACCAGGTTCTGCAAGCCAACAAAAGAACAAATAGATACTTTGGATTTCATCAAAAGTAAAACTTTTGTGATTCAAAGTACACAGCAAGAAAATGAAAAGACAAATCACAGAACGAGAAAATATGTGTAGGTCATATATCTGTTTAAAAGGATTTATATTCAGAATATATAAAGAACTCTCACAACTCAATAATTAAAAGACAAATAACCTCATTAAAAATCGGAAAGGGACAAAAAGTAACCAAATAAATGGGAAAAGATCTAAATAGAACTTCTCCAAAAAAAGACATATAAATGGCCAATAAACACATGAAAGGATAGTAAACATTATTAGCCATCAGGGAAATGCAAGTTAGAATCATGATGAACTATCCCTTCACATCCATGAGGATGGCCAGAAAAAAAAAAAATACAAATAATAACAAGTGTTGAAAAAGATGTGGAGAAATTAGAACATGTATATACTGCTTGTGGGTATATAAAAGAATGCAGCCACATACTGGAAAACAGTATGGCAGTTCTTCAAAAGATGAAACATATTGTTACCAGATGGCCCAACAATTCCACTCTTATCCAAGAGAAACGAAAATAATGTCCATTCAAAAACATGTACATGAGTGGTGATAGCAGCTTTATTTATAATAGCTAATAAGTAGGAACAATTCAAATATCCATCAATTGCTGAATGGGTGAACAAAATGTGATACATCCAGGCAATGAAATATTATTGTACCACAAAAAGGAATAAAATACTGATACAAGCTACAACGTGAATGAGTCTTGAAAACATTGTGCAAATGGAAAGAAGATAGTCACAAAGGTCCATAGATTGTGTGATTGCATTTATTAAAAAAGTCAAGAACAAGCAAATCTATAGAGACAGAAAGCAGATAAGTTGTTTCCTAGTGCTTGGAGACAATAAGGAGTAATTGTTAAGGGTACAAGATTCCTTTTTTAAATAATAGAAATGTTCTATAATTGATTGTGGCAATGGCTGCAGAACTCTGTGGATATACTAAAAACCATTTAATTTTACACTTAAAATGGGTGAATTGTATGGTATGTGAATTATATCTCAATAAAACTGTTTTAAAATGTCATGTCATTTTTATTAGCCCAGAGGAAATTGAAAACCATCATAAGTTCATTTAAAATTTTTTCTGTTTGATCCTGAATAAGCAGTCACTTTTGACTATATGCTTTCCCTTTGTTTATATTCTGTTAGAGGGATTTCTTGATGTCACAGCTATCAGGGTTTGAAATGTGAAAAAAATCACCCAAAATACCCCAGGTTGAGGACCTTTTTTGAAAAGCTTTCATAAATATGCCTACATGTTTTATACTGAATACTCTCTGAATAGATGGTTTTCTATTACTTGAGAATACATCTGCAAATTAATTTTCCTTTTAAAAGATGAGCTCTTACTATGCTTAGTGACTTCTTTATGACTCCCAGTATCAAGAGTTGTTTCTCTTGCTTATATCACTGGACTTTGCCCTGAATGCTTTATGTTGTCCAAGAGCTATTTCTACCAGAGGAAAGGTCACAAGAGAATAAAGAGCTCAGTTTCTTGCCCTTGGGTTGGTTGGGAAAGTACAGCTTTTGTCCCTGGAACTTGTCCATCTTGTCTTCTTTGCCTTTTGTAAGAAGATTTCAGTTCACTCACAACGTCAATCTACCCAATGTCCAAGTAGTTGTGGCCCCATGATCAGAAGACTCATCTTCAACAGCAGATGCAATCTAGAATTAGTCTGACCTTCCTTCACCTCTGAAATTCATGGAATAAGCCTCATGCTGCATCTGTCCAGGTCAGCAACCTTAACGACTGACCTTTGCCTACTCTTGAGATCATAGGTTTACTCTTACTTATCACTCTGGCTGAAGATGTCTCAACAAGATTGAAATTCTGATTAGAATCTATTTAACTGTGTAACTAACTAACTAGAAATTCTGACTAGACTGTTTGACTGCATCAACTAGTCCAATGTGTGTATGGTTAGTTGGGTCAAGGAGTGCTATAATATCACTATTGGCATGCATGATAAATAGGATAGTCATGAAGTGTGGCATCAAGACCAATCCATACTAAATGGGAAGTTAGAGAGAGAGGATGTTTTCAGTATCTTCCATCCATTAACAAGAGGACATTAAATACGTCTAAGCCCACTTTCCTACCTCAGCCCATGGACAAAGACACTTTCACTTTTACCCCAGCTACAAAAATGTCCAAGACAATACATCTGACCTGCTCTTTCTTCGTCTTGTACTATGCCCCACAGGAGGTTGTGAAATTAGAAAAAGTAAGACATGTTTTAGACCATAGCTACTTATTCTCCAACTTTTCCTTTCACCCTCTTTGTTCTTTGTTCTGCCGAAAAATGGGTTGTGAGACAAAATTAACAATGATCTCTGTATCCAAAAGGATAATGAAGCAAATCCAATCCAGAGGCAGGTCTCAAAGTCTGGATTTGGAGAAGAGGAGATATTAAGAGACCTTCACTTTGATCTCAGCTTCCAGCCACAATATCCAATCCTTTACTAGGGAGTTATCAGTCTTATATAACTAAGGCTAATAGTGAGAGCATTATTTATCTCTTCATATTTTCTCTTTATTTGTTAGAACCCAGAGAGGAGAATGAGTAGGGAATTGGTTCCAACAAGCAAAGTGAACCCAGTGGTAGGCAGCGTCTATAACTGTACATAATCAGGACTGAAAAAGGCAAAGGCTATTCAGACCCACCACAGTTCATTTCTTTCAACTCAACAAACATGTATCAAATGCCTGAATAAGTAGACAAATGACATAATGAAATTATGCCTACCACATTTATTATAAAATGAACAAAAGACATGGCTTCAGGGTCAAGGGCTTAATCAGTGTATCATCTATGGAACGATCCTTCCAGCTTAGTGGGCTCTCAGTGCCTTGAATTTCTCTTCTCCAGTGACCTTGCTGCCCCCCTTTCCATGCTACCTCAGCTACTCAATCTCATGAGCTTATTTTAGACGTCATTATTATCCATAAGGACAGTTCTAGTCATTCCATGCCTTCCACTCTCTGACTATCACCTTCTAATTCCTACTCATTTTCTCAGTACCTTTATTCAGAAATCCCCACTTCACGGATCCTTCCTTTGACCCACACCCGTGGATGCGTGGATGCATTCTCTCCTCCTTAGACCAGGTTACAGGTCATTAGCATAGACCTTTGATGGCCTTGATCCCATTGCCACTCCTGTACTTTTTCTTATTCACTAGATCAATCACAGCCTCATTAAAATCAACTCCCCACCCACCCATGCCAGCTATGGATCAGCTGATTATGCCTAGAAATAAACACTCAATTATTGTAACTAATAGCAATCTAAATCTATGACTAGGAACTCAAGAAGGCCCTTAACACTGCTCAGAAATTATCTTACAGTTCTCTAGTCAATTCCCTCTTCTGTGTTCCCAAATCATTATTCCAAAACGTCTCATCAAATCTTCAACATGCCTATCCTAAGTTTATCTTCAATGGATAACCTTGCTTCCTATGTTGAGAAAATGGAAGTAATCAGGTGAGAATTCTACACCCTTCCACCTATCTGATTTTCCTTTGTGTGTGTAATCGTAGATGAACTGATCGGAGTCCTAGGTGGCGAAAGTATTCACCTAAATTAGATTCGCGTAGAAAAACAGGCTTATTGAATACTTTGCAAGAGAGCAGCAGGCATAGTGATAAAGGAGCTATTTGCACTGAAACAGTAGCTTGAGGGTCTTTGCAGTGGAGTTTGACCTTCTTTTCTGTTAGGGTGAGTTTTAGGATTCTGTCATGCATTAGGGTTTCCACCATGCAAATAAGGCATTTCTGATTAGTTGATGCTCAACTTTGACTATAGCCACTCACGGGTCAGTTGGAGGTTAACACAAGATGGCTCTTGTATAAAATGTTTTCTACACTTTCCATGAACCCGTCTAAAGCCAATTTTTCCTCCTATGCTGTAGATCCTCAAACTCAACATGTCTAAAACTCATTTCTAATCTACCCCAGTCCCCCGTCCACCCAAAAATCTGCTTCCACACATAGTCTTCTTTATCTCAATAAATGGCAACTCTATCATTCCAGTTTCTCAGGCCAATAACATTGACGATTCTTTTGCTCTCATATAACACCCAGTGTCAGTAAATCCCATTTATTCTACCTTCAAAATACATTACATAACTTCTCACCGACTTCACTGCTATCATCCTGGTCTATCTTCATGTACCTAGATGGCTGCAACCACCTCCTAATTCACCTCCCCTCTTCAACACTTGATGTCCTACAGTCTGTTCTCAACACAGGAGACAGAGGGATGCTTTTAAAATAGGAAATCAGAGTAAATCTCTGCTCTGCTCAAAGTTCCTTTCTGGATCCCAGTTGTAGAACTCCTGGCAATTTTTATAAGTTTTTTTATAAATTTTTATAAGCCCTATATGATCTGGGCCTGTATCACCTCATTGATCTGGTTTCTTGCTACTTTTCTTTTTGTTCTTTCTATTCCAGTTGCCACAGCTTCTTTGCTCTTCTTTAAATATGCCAGACTTTCTCCCTCCTTGGGCCTTTGTTCCAGCTGTTCCTTCTAGTTGGATTATTCTTCCCCAGACAAGCGCATGGCTCTGTCCCTCACTTCCTGCATGTCTTTACTCCAATGCCATCTTCTTAATGAGGCCTACCCTGATCAGCCTCTTTAAAATGACACCCATCCCCCCCAAGATGTCTAGCCCCTTGCCACACTCTACATTTTCTTTTTCTGTACCACCATCACCTAACATGTTGTCAAGTTTACTTATTATGTTCTTTATTTATTTTGTTTCCCTCTCACTGGAACAAAAGAGGAAAAAATAATTTCAGTTGCTTTGTTTACTGATATATCCCAAGAACTTAAAACTGTGCCTAGCATATATTAGCTATTCAATAAACTGTTGTAAAATATAAGAGTGTATCATTCATTGCATTGTTGAATGCAAGAATGAACTCATGGGAGCATGAATACAAATAGACAGAAATTTTTGTGTAACGAGAATAACAATGAGGCAGGACCCTGTGGAGAAAAATGTCTACTTTAGCTATATGAGAAATGCCTGGGAGTAGAAGCCAAAAGACTTTTAAGAAAAGGGGTATATAAAATTAAATTTTCTATTGTTCTCATTACTGCACTGTAGCCCTTTCTCTGGTGATTTTTTGTTGTTGCTTTTGTTTTTTGTAAAAAGGACCACAAGTTCATGAATACTTCTCTCACTGAGAGGTGGAAGTCTTCCCTCTCCTTGAATACATACTCCAAACAATACAGTTCAGGAGGAGTGAGGCTCTGGGACTTTCAAGGCTGAAGGACAAAAGACCTTATAGTTTCTAACTGGTTGCTCTGAAGACACACCTTCTTGGAATCCAGGGACCACTCTGTGAGAAGCACAGATCACATTGAGAGGCCACATGTAGGTGTCAAGTCGACAGTCCCAGCCGGGCACAAGACTTTGAGTCGTGCATGTGAGTGAAGATGCCTCCAGAGGATTCAGCCTTCTGCTGATTGAGTCATACCCAGTTGAGGCCCCAGATATAAGGGAGTAGAGATGGCATGGCCACAGTGCATTGGTTGAACTCTTGACCAAAATAAATTAGTGGGCATCATAGAGTAATTGCATTCTTATATCCCTAAGTTCCAGGTGGTTTGTTAATGTGTCAATAACAGCTGGAATCGTCTCCATCCTCCAAAGTCACACAAATGACCTCAGAGAGTAGGTTCTGTATTTGTGGACATCAGAATCAGCAAGGGGCAGACAGTGAAGAGCAAACGCAGAAAGTGAAAGTGATTTAGCAACCAAGAGTCCTCCAGGAACAAAAACTCGGAGGCAGGAATCACCAAGCAGAAAGTCTCTAAAAGTTGTAGGAAAAGCAGAACTCCAAGCACAGATTATAAGATGGAGGCTTAAGATAACTTACATCAGATGACTTCAAACTAAGTCTCAGAAGAAAAGCAAAGTTAACTATAATGCTGACTATATTCTATTTATCAACTAGGATCTTACTTGTGGGATGTCAGCTATGGAAGTCAACATTTGAGAATTGTATCTATCAGGTGACCTTGTGTCTTGAACTCAAAAATTGGGATTTTTTTCTCTCCCTCAGCCTAACACCAGAAGACAGAAGAGCTGGAGTAGTGAAGTAAGCGACTTTGGGGTCAGCTCTCTAGTTTTGATTCTCAGCAAATCCACTTCCTATCTGTGAATCCCTGGAAAACTTATGTAACTTATCTGACACTCTGTTTCCACATCTATAAGTGGATATTATAATAATATCTGTCTTATGGGATTGATCTAAAAATTCTCTCAGTTGACATGAGGAAAACACTTTAAGCAATGTCTGGGACGCAGTTATTCCTCAAAAAATTCTAGCTATTCACCTAATCAGTCAAACTCTGTTAACCACACATCTCAACAATCTTTTAAATGTGTCACTATCACTCCACCCATACCTTCTTATTTACTCCCTTATTTTTCCTTCTCCAACCCACCTTTCACTGTGACTCTGATATTATCCGTCTATAGAATGAACACCACCCAAGTTAAAAATCAACCAATCCTCATTGATTTAGAATGCCAAGAAAACCTTCCCAAGGTTACAGCCCCCAAATCACCAGCTTTCTATCCTACCCCTTTGATGTCCGTAGCCTTTCTTCCTGTAACTACACTGACTTTGTTTTCCCCATAAGTTTGTTTCCTTCACCAGCAATGCTCTTTGCCCTCACTTTCCTCACTCTCTAATGTGGTCATTTATGAGAGAATGTTCTTGGCAAGACACACTGAAATCTTAATGAGGACATGCTGACAGAAACCTTAATTCTCAGAATTTTTTTCTGTTTATTCTGAAGTAAAAGAAGAAAAAAAGGGATGCAAGCTAGTCCACATCAGGGAAATTGCTTTTAATAAGTGATTTTCAGATACTTTTCTAAGAGCAATTTAGGTTAAACAATTTCCTAACCACTGCAGGCCTATACTGACCACTCGCTCACACGTACTTCCCAGAATATGGCCAGGAAAAAAATGTCCATTCACAGAGGACTTGCACCCATTCCTTGAATTCTCTAGAAGGAAAGGGATAGGAAAGAGGGGGGAAACAGTTCAGCAAAAGAAGTCATGACAATAAGGAAACTTTTAATATTGCAAATTTTTGAGCCATGGTCTTACTCTGTCACCCAGGCTAGGGGGCAGTGATATGATCATGGCCCACCACAGCCTTGACTTCCTGGGCTCAGGTGATCTTTCCACATTAGCCTCCCTTAGAGCTGGAATTATAGGCTTGCAGTCTTGCTATGTTGCCTGGGCTGGTCTCGAACTTCTAGACTCAGGTAATCCTCTCGCCTTGGACTCCCAGAGTGCTAGGATTACAGGCATGGGCCAGCACACCCAGCCTAATATTATAATTACGGGTGCACATGATTTTCTTTGCTATCCTCACCTCCTTAATCAAGTGCACACAAACATCAGAACGCGGCCTCATCTTCTGACACACTATGTGTTTTTATTACTGTTATGTACTGTCTATTCCCTCCTTCTCATATCACACAATGAAAACACCCAGGGACTTAGTTTTTGTTCACTGTTACAGATCTAGCACATAGTTTAGTAGCAACAGATAGTAGATTCTCAACAAATATTTGATAAATGAATAAATGATGAATGGATGAGAGAATAGAGGGAAGAACTCACTAAACCTAAACTTAAAATCAGTAAAAGTTGGGCAACCCCTTTGGGGCCCCTCCCACTGTGGGAACTTTTCTGTCCTCTCAATAAATACTGCTTTCTAAAAACAATCAGTAAAATTGTTCTACTTCTTAACATCACAGTTTTAAGCATAAAATAAATGACTGCATCATTTATACTTGGCAATGAATTAGCCGGTTATACTTTATCTCAAAGTATGTTTTAGCAGAAAGAATTTCTCAAGTTCTTTCAGTCACTAAAAATATATATATATATTAAAAAGTTGGATGGGGCAATCTTCAGAACACTGGGTGGCACTGTTCCTCTTCAACTATGACATCGATCAACATGGATCTGACCCTCTTATTTAGCACTGTGCTGAGTCCTGAGACGTACCTCCTAGATTGTTCACTTTGCAAATACAGACATTTCTTCTGGGACAAAGGCAATTCTCTGACAAAGGCATCCAGTTTTAAGCCTCTCTGGGTTTCAGTATTCTCATCTGTTAAAAAAAAAAAAAGATACAACAAGGATTTTAGAAGGTAAAACATCGCAGAGCAAAGAATTTGCCCTACCCATGCCTCAGGGACCAGTTCCACATCATCACCCCTTGGAGGCTTTACCTATTATTCCAGACAATGTCAGACATTCACTCCTCTAGATTCCCTCTACACTTTGTAAATATCTTCACTGGTGTCTAAGAATGTGCTATCAACAAAAACATAATTAGAAGATGGACGGAGTAGAGACAACCCTGGAAAACTAACAAAGGCCAGAGGAGAACACTGGAAATGCACCAGGGGGCATAGAAGTACTCTTTAACAAAAGCAAGAAAATTCATAGGACAAAGGGGAAATAAGGAAGGATAAGGAGGAAAAATGATAAATATGCTTTAGCCTCCAATGAAATCAGGTTATCGGCATGGAATTGGCAAATATTTTTAGAGCAAGGAGGTTATATGTGGAGGAGGAATGATAGTTGCCTGGACATTGAATCCCCTGGAGAGGGTCATAAGGACGTCATTCGTTGCATTGAGGCAAGGAAGAGATGCCCTTGTCAGAGAATTGCCTTTGTCCCAGCAGAAATGCCTGTATTTACAAAGTGAACAAACTAGGAGCTATGTCTCAGGACTCAGCACAGTGCTGAATAAGAGGGTCAGATCCATGTTGATCGATGTCATAGTTGAAGAGGAACAGTGCCACCCAGTGTTCTAAAGATTGCCCCATCCAACTTTTTACATATATTTTTTTTTAGTGACTGAAAGAACTTGAGAAATTCTTTCTGCTAAAACATACTTTGAGATAAAGTATAACCAGTTAATTCATTGCCAAGTATAAATGATGCAGTCATTTATTTTATGCTTTGAGAGAGGGAGGACAGATGGGGGTAAAGGATGTTGGGTGTCCAAATTATGCAACAGGATACAGCCTTGCAAAAACTGCAAAGAGAGGCAATTAACACAGAGAGCTGGTCTCAAAGACTTCTACTTTTGTGGAGGTCCATCATTCACTGGTCAAGGACAAGAAGAAGGTATGCACTAATCTACTGATTCTGTCAAAGCAAAGAGGGCACAAACTCCACAATAGAAGTGAATGTCAAGATCTGTGGGAACCAGAGAAGGGTATAATTAATTTGAGATGTGTAATAGAAAGATTAAGATGCTGGACCACCAGGGTCCTAATCCCAGCTGTCACTTCCTCGCTGTAGGGTCTAAGACAAGTTACCTTAAATCTCTTTGAGTCTTGGCTCCCTCTATGAAAATGAGAATGGTAATAATGACCACACCATATTGCAAGAAGAACTAAATAACTTAATGCATTTGAAATCGCCTAACACGATATCCAAAATCTGCAAATATTCACTAAACGTGGTTTCCTGTTATACTTCAGGAAAGGTTTTATTGGAAAAGTGACTTTTGAGCTAGAGCCCAAAGAACTGGGACTTCCATTTTCTTGACTGAAGAACTCTTAACCTTTTTCATTGAGGGAGTAGTTGAAAGCCCCAGAGACTTAGTGCTTTGATCAGTAAGGAATAAGGGGTGGCTACCCTCCAGCCAGCAAGATCCAGTGACTCATTTCAAGGGGTTAGTGGGTGATGGCTGTCATGGACAGATTACCCAGACATACCAAAGAATGAGCAGGTTATCACCAGGTGGAGACTAAAAATGAAGAAAGCTCTCTATTCCCAAACCCCTTTCTGCAGAGCTGCAGTTAGTGATCAGTGTCTGCAGTCTGAGGCTGTTTCCCTGCAGATTCATACGCTGTGGCTGAAAACTGCAGGTATGTGTTAAAGACAGCAAGAAAAGTTATTCTTGTACTTTATGAGGGTGATCTGCTGCTTTTCTGCTTCTAATGGATTCAGAAGGCTTTGTTGCTGAAGAAGATGAGGCTTATTTTATTCTGAAAATACTGATTCTCAGAAATGCCTGTTTTCCTCTTTGAGGAGCAACGTGTATTTAAATATCTCTCTGCTCTAACACTGGTATTTGCAGATTCCTCCAAGTCCTGATCAACAGTTACAGCAATGCTTCAGGTGAGAGGAAATAGATATCTATTGTGACCATGCAAAGGCTTCTTTCTCACACACAGCTAAGTGGAAGAAAACAGGTCTGCGCATCTTCATGGCTATCCTTACAGCGCCACCTAACGTTCTGCAGCGAGACCTTGCCTATTGCAGAAGATAACTTTCCTTTCAGAGTTACAAAACAGATGCTCTTCCACCTTAAATTTGGCAAGCAGAGAGAGAGAGAGAGACAGAGAGACAGAGGGAGAGAGAGGAGGAAAGATCAACACCATACAAGGCAACAGAAATGAAAGTGACACACTCAACCTAAGAGGTGCGTTTTGTTGTCTTTATTCTAGTTAGGAGGACGGGAAGAGATATCAGAGAAAAGGAATAAATCTGTGATTAAGTCTAAATTAGGTGTAATCCAATATGAAAATAATAATTGAGTGCCTGCTATAGGCCTAGCATTATTAGGTGCAGATGATACTGTAGTGCTGAGAGGGCACAAATTTTGCCTTTCAAAAGCAATCTCAAAACAGATCACTGAAATACAGACTGATTAAGTGTGTGACCAAGCTGTAAAGAGGGTCCTAAGGGTACTGAGAGGAAGACACGCCTATGAAAGTCTGAGAACAGGGAACGGGAGTCTGAGTTGAATCTTTAAAAAGCTAGCCAGGGGCCAGGTGTGGTGGCTCATGCTTATAATCCCAGCACTTTGGGAGGCCAAGGTGGGAGGATTGTTTGAGCCCAGGAGGTAGAGGCTGCAGTGATCTGGGATCGTGCCACCGCACTCCAGCCTGGAAGACACAGTGAGACCTTGTCTCAAAGAATAAAGCTAGCCAGGTAAAGGAAAAAGAGGAAAGGGAAGAATTGTTCAGATCGTGTGTATATTTAGAGGTGTCAACCAAATCTGGAGGCCATCCAAGAGCTGTCTAGGACTGAGACGCCCAACTGTACTGCCAACTATACTGTACTACGTTCCACCTATCCCTGGCTATGACTGAATGGGCTAGGCATGAACACCTCACTCAACCAGAGCTGGGAAATTTAGAACCAAGACCAGGCAGTCTCTGAGTAGGAAGAAAGGGGGCATGGTCCTTAAGGAGATGCGGACTAGCCATAATTTGCTGTGTAGATGATGCAGCAGAGAAATAATCCTGCAGGAAAAAAAAATTAGCTCACCCACTTCCCACCACATTCCACTACCAGCATGTCTCTCCTGGATTATTGTGTCCTAATGGAAGGGTTTCTGCCCTTGCCTCTCCGTCTATTTTACCCATAACAGTCAAGGTGGTTCCATTTAAACTTTAGTCAGACCATGCCACTCACTTCTCTCCTCAGTTGTCAGTGGCTTTTGATTTCAGACGAAAAGCCAAAGAACTTAAATGTATTCACAAAAGCCCACATGATCTTCCCTCGTAATCACCATCTATTCTCTGATCTGTTCTCCTTCTGTCTAATCCTCCCCTTTTCCCCCTCTGTTCCTCTCTCCCTGGCTTCCTTGCTGTAGCTCAGGCTTGCTGCCTCAGGGCCCTTGCACCTGCTGTTCCCTCCAGAGCGTCACGTAATGCACTCTCCCACCTCCTTTGGAATTTGCTCAGATATCAACTTCTTAGTGAGGTCTTTCTTGATTACCCAATTAAAACATTACAATATTCCTTGCCTCCACCCCTGTTTTATTCTTCTCCATAGAACTTCTCCAATTCAATATACTGTATATTTTGATTTATTTTGCTTATTGTCTGTCTTGGATGCTATCATCACCTCCCACTCTCATTAGAATATAGGAAAGATAGTTCAATTAATGAGCTCACAAATGAACTAATTAATTGAGTAGATGCATGGACTGAGAGGAGTCACGGAGAGAGCTCTTTCTGGGCCTCAGAAGATTTTCTAGCTATCTCTTCTCAACCCTGTGTGTACCTGCCATTGGCTTCTGGGAAATAACCCTACATCTTGTAAGAAATTCTTCCTAGCCGGGCTCAGCCTGTAATCCCACGCTTTGGGAGGCCGAGGTGAGTGGATTGCCTGAGCCCGCGGGTTTGAGACCCGCCTGGGCAACTTGGCGAGATCTCCTCTCTACCATAAATCAAAAATTAGCCGGGCGTGGGAGCGCGCGCCTGTAGTTCCAGCTACTCTGAAGGCTGAGGCGGAAGGATCGCCGGAGCCCAGCAGGTCGAGGCTGCGGTGGCCGGGAGCGGCCACTGCACTCCAGTCTGGGCGACGGAGTGAGACTCCAACTCAAAAAAAAAGAAAAGAAAAGAAATTCTTCCTTTGTTGCTTAAAATAACCTTAGTTCATTTTTGGTGTATGATTCCTAACTGATACAATGAGAGAAGAGTTTTGGACTTGTTCTTCTGCAATAATTCTCCCCAGACATCCTTAAGGCTTGTTTCCTCGCTTCCCTAGGTTCCTGCTCATGTGTCTCTGTCTGGCAGCGGTCTTCTCCAACCACCCTATCTAAAACAGCAGTCTCCTCTCTCCCCATCGCACTCTATTCCTGTCCATACCTTACTTTTCTTCATAGCACATATGACTAGCTTAATATATTTATTTGTTCGTTGTCTGGCTTCCCCCACTGGAAAGGAAATTCCACAACAGACACTCAGTGCGTTTATCACTGCATTCTCGCTGTTTAGAATGGTCTAGCATATAGCAGATGCTCAGTGAGTGGTGCGTCTATCTGTTCCACAAATGCCTATTAGATGCCAGCCACAGTTCCAGTTGCTGGGGAAATGCCTGCCCTCCTGGAGCCTACGTTCGAATGGGAGGTTTTTATTAAGTATGAATTCAGGTGAAAAACACATGGGGCCTGGGGTGAAGTGCCACTGGCCTGAAGACGAAGACAGGAGCTGACGTTAGCACATGTGCTGCCCTGCCACGGCGTTTTTGTTTTCTGGAGAGCCCGGTGAGTTGCAGGCTTTGGTTCGTTGCTTCCCCAGCACCCAAGCCAGCTCCCCCAGCACCTCCCAACAGGACACAGGTTTTCCTTTGAAGAACTGCCCTTCCCCCATTTTTAGCAAAACAGTTTGAACAAAAGTGGCCTCGCCTTCTGCTCTAGGGTGGGCCTTCACTGACCTGAGCAATCAGCATGTGACCCTTTGGTTACAGACACCGGTTTTCAGAGGAGCGTGTGACTCAATTCAAACCAGTAAGGCAGGAGAAGACATTTGTTGGAGTTTAAAAGACAGACATATCTCTTTTCCATGGAGGCTGAGAGAGTAAGACATCTCTCTTGCTGTGGACCGCTGTGTGGGCTAAGAACTGCTGCAGCTAATATTGCTGCCATAAGTTAAAGGGTGAACAGTACAATGTAGCATGTGGAGGTCAAAGCAACATACAGAGAATGGCAGAGTCCTGAAACCTGTCCTGATGAACATCTTCTTCTGGATCAAACTGTGCCTGAAGCACAACGTCTGACCTTTTCCATGTTATAAGCCAATCAACTACCTTTATGGTTTAAACGAGACCTATGCTTCAATCTATAAAAGTGACACATTTGTTGAAACATGAGAAATAATAAAAAGGCATATAAGATAAAGCAAACAAGCTTCCTCCATATTCCTTCCCTTCCCACCTTCTGAAATATTCAATATTAACAGATGTTGTTGTGAACTGAATTGTATCCCTCCCAAAATTTATCTATTGAAATCCTAACCCCTAGCACCTTAGAGTGATTGTATTTGAAAATAGGGCCTTTAAGGGTGATCAGGTTAAAATGTGGTCATTGGGGTAGTTGCAATAAAACTGGTGTCCTTATAAGAAGAGGAGATGAGGTCACAGAAGGAGGACCATGTGAAGACACAGGGAAAAGATAGCCATTACCAGCCAAGGAGACAGACCTCAGAGGATACCAGCCAGGCCAACACCTAACCTTTGGCTTCTAGCCTCCAGAACAGTGAGAAAATAAATGTTTTCCTCTATAAGCCACTGCCATAGACTGAAGGTTCGTGTCTGCCCAAATTAATATATCTGCCTAAATTCACATTTGTATGAAACCTAATCTCCCAATACCATGGTATTTAGAGGGGACGGCTGATAAATAATTAGGTTTAGCTGAGGTCGTGAGGGTGGGGTTCTTATGATGGGATTAAGGCAGCCCTTAAAAATAGATAAAGAGTTCGGAACTCTGTCCACCATGTGAGGATGCAATGTGAAGATGGCCACCTGCAAATCAGGAAGAAGACCCTCAGCAAGGATTTGACCACGCTGGCACCCTGATCTGGGACTTTCAGCCTCCAGACTTGTGAGAAATCAATTTCAGTTGCTAAGCCATCCAGTCTGTGGTATTTTGTGGTGGAGACCCTAGCAAACTAGCACAGATTTGTTTCTTTCCACACCTGTCTCCTTGTTTTACATACACCGACAACATAACTATCCATAATCGGAGTTCTGTGTTTGTTTTTATCACACTGTGCTCATTATTCTGCAATCTTTTCCTGTCACAAAAAGCATGGATATTGTTGAAAACTGGTAGAAAACAATTTCATATTTGTTTTCTCTTTCTGAACGCATGTACATAATTTTACATAAATATAATTGTATAAATGCTGAAGTTGGGGAGAATTTGATTTATTTTTTGTTGTTTGTGAGATTTGGGGTTTTTTTGTTTGTTTGGGGGGGTTCTATTGGTGCTTTCTCTCTCTCTCTCTCTCTCTCTCTCTCTCTCTCCATTTTCTTTGGGGCTTGTCTTACCTTCTTTTCCTCCGCACACCCAAGATATTCCAAATCAACAACCTCAAGTGCATCCTTGCCGCCATACTTTTCTCTGGACCATATAATCTTTTTATTCCCTGTTTTGGCATCACATCTTAACTAACTTCAAGACCCCTAAGTGCCAGACGGCTGTAACACAAAGATGTGGCTTCATCCCAGTCAGGTGGTTCACAATCCATGGTTCACCTTGAATGTCATCATTCCCGTGGGCTCAGTCCCTCGGACATAGCCATTCCCATAGTTGGGAGCAGAGAAAAGAATCATGACTAATGCTGATGCCTGTGGTCTTTGAGATGACTGTGATTGTGAGCACACTTGAGATACCTACTAGGACTCTCAAGTGAAAAAGCAAAGTAGTGCAGTGAAGGCTAAGCTCTGTACAAGTTGGTGAGCCCTACTAAAACCGTTTTGTTCTCCCTGATTTTATTTCCCTTGCCCCTCAGTTGCATTTTTTTATTTTAAAGATGTGGGGTACAATTCAGGATTAGGTATATAAGTGATCATCATACAGGTAAAGTTTGGGCCTCCCTTTGGGTCTTCACATTGCCTGGTTTGAGATCAGGTACGCTCACTGATGTTATGTGCCTCCCCGCCTCCCCTGGCAGTGCCCGGCTACTGCCAATCCCTTTCTTACAGAATTATGGTAAATGTTCAGTGTCTGCTTATGATTGTGAACATGTGGTACTTCATTCTTTGTTTCCATAATAAATCACTGAATATGATTGACTCTAAATCCATCCAAGTAGCTGCAAAGTCCATACATTTGACCTTCTTTATGGCTGCATATTATTCCATCATGTATATGTACTACATTTTTTTTATCCAGTCCACTTTTGATGGGCAGCATGGTTGATTCCATGTTTTTGCTATTGTGAATAGTGCTGCATTAAACATGCCTGCGCATGTAGAATGATTTGAGTTCCTCCAGGTGTAGTCCCAGTAGGGGGATTGCTAGGTCATATGGAAGGTCAATTTCTGGTTCTTTTAGAAATTGTCGACCGGGCTCGGTAGCTCAGTCTATAATCCCTCGCTTTGGGAGGCCAAGGTGAGTGAATTGCCTGAGCCCGCGGGTTTGAGACCCGCCTGGGCAACTTGGCGAGACCTCATCTCTACAATAAATCAAAAAAATTAGCCAGGCGTGGTAGCGTGCGCCTGTAGTTCCAGCTACTTGGAAGGCTGAGGCGGAAGGATCGCCGGAGCCCAGCTGGTCGAGGCTGCGGTGGCCGGGAGCGTGCCACTGCACTCCAGTCTGGGCGACAGAGTGAGACTCCAACTCAAAAAAAGAAATTGCCGCACTGTTTTCCATAGAGGTTGAAGTAGTTTGCATTCTCACCAGCATTGTAGAAGCACCTTTTCTCTGCACCTTTGCCAGCATCTGTTGTTTTTTGTTTTATTAATCATAGCTATTCTTACTGGGGTTAGGTGATATCTCAACGTGGTTTTGATTTGCATTTCTCTGATGATTAATGAGGCTGAGCATTTTTTCATGTGTCTGTTGGCTGCCCGTATATCTTCTTTTGAGAAGTAATGTGAAACAGTGACAGACAAATCTCAAAAAATGATGCACCATCTGAAAACATTTTATTTAACGTGCGTCA
>CAUYQG010056968.1:0-14007 GCA_963574415.1 Tarsius wallacei | reverse complement strand
GCTGCATAGTATTCCATCGTGTATATGTATATATGTATATCATCTTGCAACTTTTAAAAACGGAATTTAAAAATTCAATTCAACTTCAGTAAATCCAAGAGATAATAATCCCCCAAACAGGAGAGTCTTTTTATCTAAATGCAAGATCCCTACCACCTCTGCCAAAGCCATCATGCTCCATAATCAAAGACACCAGTGAAATTGAGGACAATGCTTCAAGTGAAGCAGCTCAGAGGAATCAGGGCCTCCCATTGTGTACCCACCCCCCAGACCACAATGCATCTGAGCGTGAGTGGAAGCTCATAGGTATTATACATCCATGTTCATATTCACATTATTCATAATAGCCAGAAATTGGAATCAACCCAACTGTCCATTGATGGATGAACAGATAAACAAAAATGTGGTATATACATACAATGGAATATTTTTCATCCTTAAAAAGGAACAAAATTCCTACATAAGCTACAACATGAATGAACCTTGAAGTTATTATGCTAAGTGAACAAGCCATTCACAAAATGACAATTATTGTGTGGTTCCATTTATATAAGGCACGTAGGGTAGTCAAATCCATAGAAACAAAAAGTAGAATGGTGGTTTCCAGGGTTAGAGGGAAGGAGAGAATGGGGGTAGTGTTTAACGGGTACAGAGTTTCAGCTTAAAAGACAAAAAAAGTTCTAGAGACAGATGTTGTGGATGGTTGCACAACAACTTGAATATAATGCCAATTAATTGTGCACTTAACAATTGCTAAATATAGTCAATTTTGTTATGTATATTTTACCACAATTTTTAAAAAATCAGAGGATGCAATCAGGGAACTTCTCCAAAGCTACAGAAAGAAAGTGCTGTCAGGGACACTGTTGATGTCTGCTAAGTTCCCCTGTACCAGGCCGGTGCATGGCCACCAGAGATATTATTCACACAAAAAACCATCTTCATGAGGACTGTCCTACACAGGGGTCCAAGAGGCCTCTTGCCCTAGGTAGAGCCAACTCTGTGGTGCAGTTCATACCCCAGGGCTCCCATGGGATCAGGCTGACGATGTCTCCAGCTGAGGAGAAAATAGCATTAACTTTCTTCCCCTTCTCCTGCCTCTCCCACTCTTCTGAGAGCATGCCCTGCATACATCACTCTTACAGGAATCCCCGTCTCAGGCTCAGCATCTACGGCAGTTTTTCAGTCTTTTTTTTTTTCATTACTCCTAAGAGAGTCTCTTTGCATATTTTTTTCCTAATCACCCCCATGGTAGTTTAATATCACAATACACTGTATATCTGTTTATGTACTCTAGCTGTGCTTTTTATATAAAAAGAACATGATTTTGTTCACTCATTGATAACTCATTTCCATCCTTTTGGAGGTGACTTTATCCCCAGTGAGCATGCATGATCTAGAGAACCTGACCTAACAAAGTATGCGTGCACACACCTCAATGATGGATGTGTGGTGTATGGAATTCTCCCCCCATAGAGTGCTTTGAAGTGATTTCTGCTGCCATCAATGCATTTTATCCACAACAAGCAACTGTTGAACCAGCCAAAGAAAACATAAAATCCGCTACCTCCTCTGTGCCCAGGGGATGTTCTAGACCGTGGAGAGAGATAAGACAATGAATAAGCTAGATTCTTGCATGGAAGATGAAAGAATGAACAGGTGGTGCAGTAACTAAGATAAAGCACAAAGCAGGGAATACACATCTGGGAGTGGTCCACCCACTCGGACACCCTTGCTTTTGGGAGTTTGTAAACCCTCTAGGGAAACACACAGACAGCAGCAATTCATTTTGGTATCAGAGGGTAAGCACGCTCTGAAGAAAAAAAAAGGGATCTACTGCTGTTACTGACTTATCCATTCATTAATTCACTCAGCAAACATTTCTGAGTACCTACTTTGATAACCTGCACTACACTAGCCCTGGGGATACAATATAAATGCAGCAAGCAATGAGGCTAGAAGGGCTCAAGGCAGACAAACTGAATCTGAGTCTCAATGGCTTCGTGATCTTGGGCACGTTCCTTAAGCACTAAGCACTTATCTTCCTTATCTTCAGCATGAGGATGATAACAAATATCTCAAGGGGTTGTTGTAAGGAATAAATAAGATACTGAACATAAGGCAACACCATCCATTGTCTTAACACAGAGAAAATGCTCAAAACATACTAGCTATTGTTGATTCTTTTGTTACCAACTGGATACGTTTTTCTTCCCCTCTCAAGTACTTGGTGCAGAGATAATGATTAAAACATAGTGCCATGTTGCATCATGGGAAAACATATCTAGTCTCTCATTTTTGGAAACACAGTTCCCCTTGAGAATCCAGTATCCGCGTGACACTTCCCTGACATGACTCCTGGCCATTCCCTCTGATGACTGGAACCTTCCTCTACAAGTCTGTCACTCTGTAATCTGCATATAACAAGATAAGCCTACACTTCCAGCTCATTTGGCAGACAATATGAGGAACTAATGCCTGCAACTGTCACCGTTTAGGGAAAGATTTAATAAACGGAGTGTTTTTTTCAAGTCCAGCTTCATAAGCCAAGCTGAGGTTTCATTCCCCCAGCATCAATGCTGCCACATGCCCACCAAAATGGGCACCAAGGGACAAGGGCTTTATTTTCCAGCCACATGGAGACACCCAGTGACTTCTGAGACCAATGTCATCTATTCACACGACCAGATGAGAAGAATAAAAATCAGCATTCTGGGGATGACATCATCAACTCCAAGTTTCAGGGGGTTATTTATTTATTATGTGATAATGGCCCAAATGTATACACTACTCCAAAATCTGCCATGAAAATTCAAACATCTTTGTAATCCCTGTTTACAAAGCACACAGAGAAATTAAAACAGGCTTAATCGAGCAGTGTTTGTGCATATTAATGAACCTAAATTCTAAATCTGGATTTTGGAAATAAAAAGGGTAAAAGAGGATTCATTTCAGACTAATTTGCTTTTGAATATGACACTTTGCATGTCAAATAGTACAGGGGATGTGGAAATGGGGGCCGAGATAGGCATTTTAAAGCATTGCTGTAAGTTATGGGGCACAAGATCTTTTAAAGGAAAAGGACCACTCTCCATGGTCCTCTAGGGGCACGAATCTCTCTACAGTTACCTATGTCCTGTTCAGTGAGGGAACTGTAATGGGTTTCCACTGTGATGATGCAATCCTTCCCCTTTATAATCTACATAACATTTTATTTGGCTGGTTCCACCATAATACTGACAGAAGAGTGCTGGGTGCCCTAAGGGACATGGTCTTACAACTTGTGCATGAAGGAACTTGATTCTTAGGAAACAGACTGGTGGAGGGAGGGCAACCCTGAGTTCAGAATCAGACAGACTCAAGTTCAAACTCCAGCCCTGCCTCTCACTGACTGCAAGTTATCTACACTCTTTTTGCCTCACTTCCTACATCTGCAAAATGGAGTGATAATCCCCATCATGTAAGTCAGACTTAGATAGCAGAACAGAGTAGGTGTTCAAGTGTTACTTCCTTTCTCTTTGCATTTGCTTAAAGTAACAATAAACCAGAGGGAAGCCAGCAGTCTTTTACAGGTGTTACAATTCAGCAAACAGCCCTACCCAGTTTCTTATGGTGTAGGTGGGCAGGAAAGAAAAGAAGCAAATCAAAAAGGTCCCAAAAGAAGCACTGGGGAATGAGAAGGACATTGGGATAGGGATAGACATATGCATGAAGGTGCTCTCTGGTTTGCTGTCCTTGGCATAAGGTGCATGGTACAAGCCTGGTGGGCTTCTAGCACTAAATAGGGGCTGGGTGTGGAACTGTGGAATCAGACTTACAAGTGACTCTAGGCAAGTCACGTCACCTCACCAAAAGTTGGTTTTCTCACCTGTAAATGGGAGATAACCACTGCACCAATCTCCCCAGCTGTGAAACTCATGTAAGTTATACCTGTCAGCAGATTCCTTTGTATACATAAATATAAGAGGGAAAAAAACAGGCCTGGGGAGTTATGCTCAAATTAGAAAGGTTCACAGAATCAAAAAATATACTCAATATTCCAAAAAGAAAAGAAGTCGGCCCATGTCAGCATTGTAAAATGTCCCCTCTCCCAGAATCTGACCTTAGGGATCTCAGATGGCTTCAGCCCATTCCCAGGCAGAAAGTGCCCCCATCCCCTCCTGAGGGTTATCCAACCTAAGAGTTCCCTGCCCCTTCATTCCCAGGTCCTGTCCAGAGTTGTCTGCAGATCATCTAAGTATTTCAGGGTTCAGGTGGGGGGGGTGTGGACAAGGTTCACATCAGGACAGCTGCACCCACAGCCTCACTCTCCCTTCCCCATGTTTCCTCTAATCCTCAGGCACTGCTGAGCCAAGGTGGGCAGGCCATGCTTGCTCTGCCATCAGCCTCTGCCTTAGGACAGGTTCTCACTGCTTCCACCAGCCTCTCCCTGTTACTTCTGGACCCCTTCTCCCTCTGTCTGCCTCCTTACCACCTCCCTGGGCTGTGGGTCTCTTCTGTCCTCTCTGCCTCCACCAGCTTCTCCTCCTTTCCCCATCACATCTCTCCATGTCTATGTCTTGGTTGCTCTTTGTCTGCTCATTCCTCTACTTGCTCTAGGCTGCCTCCCCCTCTCTCCTCTTTCTCTCCTTCTCCTTACCTGCATGTCCCTGACCTGCATTTCTCTCACGGGCCTATGTCCTATGTTTCTCTTCTTCCCTCTCTCCCCTCAGTCTCTCACTCTGTTTCTCTCAATCTCCCCGAGTATTCTCTTCTATTTCTCCCTACCAGAACAGGGACTAAAGTAAGGTCAAGGTGGCACTTGACTAAGGCACAAAACATCTAGTAATCCAAAAAAATACTATTTTTTAATGTGATATATTTAAAAATAAAGATTAATGAAAAAACAGATGAAATAAAGAGTCAAAACTTAAGGAAAGATAGGATCTGCCTACCACCCCCCTCCCTCACCTCCCCCTCATCCATCCCTGCTCTGAAACACTACTAACAAGAACAGGCAGCTGGCCTGTGGGCTACAGTTGCCAATTTGATTTTCTTTAAATACTGCATTAAAATAGTATTGATTTTGTTTGCTGAGTCTTTTTGACCCCCTTAAGTTTTGCATGAAGGGGCAAGCCTCTGAGAAGCCCCACGTCCTTTCTAAGCATATATTTCCTTCTCTGGCCCTTCTCTTGCTTCCTCTCTGTTTATTCTCTCTTCCTTTCTCTGCTCCTGTCAAACTGCATCTCTCTCCCTATTCCTGCCCACTTCAGTCTTACTCTCTGTCTCTCCCATCCCTACAATGTCTCTCCATCTTTCCTCCCTGGATCTCTTTGTCTCTATCTCCATTTCTCCCTATGGCTCTGTGATTCTCACATTTCCTCCCCATCTCTCCTCATTTTGCCTGCACCTGTGGCCATCCCATCAAGCCTGAGCACTGCCAAGAGTACAAGGAAGAACAGACGAGCTTCCTCCTGAAAGGAAAGCTGGACTCAGAGGGAAAAGCTCCAAACCCCATCCTGCCTCAGACCTCCAAATCCACACCATCTGCCAGTATTCCTGTGAAACCTATCTTGAGCAATTGATGCCCTATGTCCCAGAGGTAGGTGAGGAGGCAGCTGGCTGATGCTGGAATAACACACCATGGATGGAAGACAGTGAGTGAGTTTAGAGACAGTGAGCAGAGAAAGCCCATGGGCAGGAAACAGAGGCACCGAGGTTAGGAGGCCCAGATTCCCCAGAATAGAGCACTTTACTCTTCATGTGGCCTTCTCAGGACAGCAACTAGAAATGTCAAGCAGAAAGGATGTGCCTAACAACTCTCAGTATGCCAGGGGCCATCATGTTCTCTGTTTAATTTAATCTTACACTCCATGTTAGGTATGATTATTTCTACTTTGAAAATGAAGGAGCTGCAATTCAGAGAGGTTGAGTGATTTGCCTAAGGGTTCGTAGCTTGATTTAAACTTAGAACATCCAAGGGTCCAAAGAGTCTAAAGAACCAGCTCAGGTCCTTTCCTTCTACCATCTTGTCTATTTAAAGAACAAATTTTTGTCACATACCTAGAGGAGTAAGAAATAAAGGCCAGGAAACCCCAATGAATCTGCATTCATTCTTCTTTGGAAAATAACATTCACAGTTGGCTAAATGATTTGGAAAAAAATAAGTTAGATTCTCTCAGAACACAGCACACTCAGAATAAAATACAAATGGATTAAATAATTAAATGCAGAAAGAAAACAGAAAACTTCTAAGGGGAAATACAGAAATGTGCCCCATGAGGTAAAGGATGAAAAAACCATTTTTGAGTATGACATAAAAACACACAAGAAAAGACTGACTAATTTCATTTTTTAAAAATTAAGAGTTTTTGTACTTGCAAGAGACACTATAAACAAGATTGAAAGACAAATGGTAGAAAACCTATAATCAATATGACAAAAGGCTAATATCCTTAAAATGTGAAGAGTGCCTATCAAACAACCAAAAAGTCAAGTAATTCAACAGAATATATGAAGAAAGGATTTGAACAGGTAATTTATGAAAAAATACTTACCCAAAGCAAATAAATGAGAAAAAATACAAACAAAACTCAAAAATTAAAAATTGAGAACATTTTTTCAACTTTTAGTTTAGCAAAACAAAAACCTGTGGTTATTAAGAATTTAAAGAGCTGAGAACTCTTACAGAATTCATGAGAATGGACATTGTTACAGTCAATATTTATTAAATGAGCCAATACTTATTAAAATTTCAAATGTACATTCATTCTGATTCATTCATTTCACTTTTAGGAAAGCATCCTACTGAAATTCATGCACATATAGGTACAAGGTTATTCATCACAAAATTGTTCGAAAGACCAAAATACTAGAAACATTCTAAGTGTCCTCCAATTGATACTAAGCAAATTACAATATATCTAGGTAATAGGACATAGTATAATCAACTTTGAAAATGAGGTAGACCTATATGAGCTATTGTAGAAAGACATCTGTGATGATTGACCGGGTATGTCAACTTGACTGGATTAAGAGATACCAAGAGGCTAAGTGCAGTGGCTCAAGCCTGTAATCCCAGCACTTTGGGAGGCTGAGGTAAGTGGATTGTCTGAACCCATGGGTTCGAAACAGCCTGGGCAACTTGGAGAGACCTCATCTCTAATAAATCAAAAAATTAGTTGGCCGTGGTAGCACGCGCCTGTAGTTCCGGCTACTTGGAAGGCTGAGATGAAAGGATCGTCTGAGCCCAGCAGGTGAACGCTGGGGTGGCCATGAGTATGCCACTGCACTCCAGGTTGGGTGACAGAATGAGACCCCAACTCAAACAAAAAAAAGAGAGAAAGAGAGAGAGAGAGTGAGATACCCAGATAGCTGGTACAGCATCATTGATTTTCACTGCTTCAGTAGGCACTAAAGATTGTCCATCTTCTGCTGAAAGAGAAACACAGGTGTTTGATATTTGATTAGTATGATTGGGTTTCTCTAGCTGTGTCTGTGAGGGTGTTTCCAAAGGAGATTGGCATTTGAGTCCATGGACTGAATAGGGACCAATGTGGGTGGGCACCATCCAATCAGCAAAGGATCCAACTGGAACAAAAAAGTTTAAAAAAAGGTGAATTCTCTCCTTCTCTCTTCCAGAGCCAAGATACCCTTCTTCTCTTTCCCTTGGATATGAGAATTTCAGGTTCTCCAGCCTTGAAACTCTGGGACTCATACCAGCAACTCCCCTGAGCTCTCAGAAGTTTGACCTTGTGTTGTTATGCCTTTGGCTTCCTTAGTTCTAAGGGCTTCAGACTTGGATTGAGCCATGTTACTGGCTTCCCTGGTTCTCCTGCTTGAAAGCAGATTATTGTGAGATTCAGCCTCCATAACTGAGTAAGACAATTCTCCTAATAAATCTCTTCTCTGTCTCTCTGTCTCTGTTTCTGTCTGTCTCCCTCTATATAGATACACACACATACATACACACACACACATACATAAACATACATGAGTGTGTGTGTGTGTGTGTGTGTGTGTGTGTGTGTGTGTGTGTGTGGTCTTTATCTTTCTGGAGAACCCTGACTAAAAAAAAATTCAAAAGAAAAAATGTATACTAACATAGAGATCATGATCTCTTTTAAGAATTCATGTGTATGTGTGTGTATATATTTATATGCACAGAAACAACTCTGGAAGCACAGACACAGGCCCCAGTAAATGCATCAGGGAGAGAGGGACAATGGAAAACTCACTTTCTCTGCAGACATCATCCTACTGTTTACATGTGTACAATGAGCACCTGTTACTTCTGATTTCATAAAGATGTTTCTATAATTTAAAAAGTCAACAACCACTATTTGAAATAGATCTGTTTTTCCACCTCAACCCCATTGTGCCCACCATCCCCTCTGACAATGAGTGTGGCCTGCCCTAAGCATGTTGGGAACAGGAGAAACTGTTCCAAAGATGGGAGCCATATCATGCACACTTATTTGTAATTAAATTGAACCCAACTATGTTTTGGGATTGTTAAAGCCCATGAGCTATCTAAGGCCATGGCACAAAGCTAGAAAGTACACTGTCACTTATATAACCAATGACTCCTTGCTGTTCGTGCTTGTTAACCTCTACTTCTTCCACTGTCACAATAATTCTGTAAAGGTTGATGATGTGAATTGTGTCTATTTTATGGAAAAATTTTAGGCACCCCCTTTGAGCCAGGAGTTGAACCCAGGTCCGTTGCACATGTTCATCTCAACACCAGGCCTGAAGATGACCAAAAACACCCCAGACCACTGACTGAAGAGATTCAATAATACTATGCAGAAACCACATACCCAGGGTACCAGTGAAATCAAGAATACATATTAATATATGCTCAGAGGAAATGGTGGTGAGATTCTGATGAAGTAAACCAACAAAGAAGAGACACTCCTCTCATGTAAATCCTGCCTTTGCAAAGTACAGATCCGAGAGGTCCTAAGGAAGGCACTCCCTAAATACATATTAGCTCTTTTCTCTTAGGTTGGAATGACCTCTCAAAGATGAGAATCTGCTCACTTATGCTCAAAGTCCACGCTGGAGCCCACCTAACTTGGAATCCAATAGTGGGTTTGAACTTGGATGGAGTAGATCATGCTCCAGAAGGACAGAGAAACAGGGTCAGGTGGGCAAGTTCCCTGGTGTGTCCCTGCCTGGGTCCCCAGATGTAAGAAGACTGTGTTGTGGGGAGAGTGTCTTGGTGACCTTGGGGGCCCCAGTTAATCTTGTCCATAATCCTTTCCAACCTAGGCCAGACAGAGGAGATACACACAGTTAAGGGATTCAGATCCGAGAAGCATTGTTACTAGGTATAAATCTTAACAACTGCAACAGAAACCAAAATATCCTGGTCTGAAAAATCAAGACTCTATTTTCTCATATAATGAGAGGTACAGGGGGAAAAAAATGGCTGCCGGCATCAAGTCAAAAATGTTAGGTGGTCAGGCTGAGATCTCTGCACTTCTCTATCCATTTGGTTTCCTCATCATTGCAGGTGACTCTCTACCTCCAGGATGGTGTCCCTGTTCCAGCCAGGAAGAAAAAGCAGGGCAAAGGACAAAAGGGGTATGAGATGTTGAGTTGGCCTCCTGTCTAAGGATCTTTCTTGAAGCCCCACCTACAGCTTCCCCATTCACCTCATTGCCCAGAACTCTTTCACATGGTCACTTACCCTGCAAAGAAGGCCGGGAGATGCAGCTTTGAAGCTGAACACACTCTCCAATATATTCAGGATTTTCTAGTGAATAAAGGAAAAACAGGTATTGGGTACACCACTAGCAGAGTCTATTTTATCAAATAATCTAAGGGAATAAACTGTGAATTCTTCAGTGATGGAACGGGTGGCACATGAGCTTGGAAAGTCTTGGATTATTGGTGGCAATGAAACCAGCAGTTGCATTGGAGAAGACTCTCACACCAAGAAGACAGATAAATCATGCACTTATGCCCATCTGTAATCTCCCTAGTCTTGCTTTTTGTTTTCTGGAGAGCTAGCTACTAAGAAGACACTGAGCCAGGATAACACTAAGATAACAAGCCTTAAATGATTCCATCTCCTTTGGTTGAGGTTTAAAGATCATTTACAGTGAGTACAGCAACAACCTAAGAAGTAATAGAGTAGGTCAAACTGCTTATCCTATGGCTGGAGAGAAAGCTGTTTCCTAGAGCTGAGCATTATGGGAAGAGGGAGTCTCTGTCCCAGAGCAAGCAGGAAGACCTGTATCATGGGGCAGTGGGGAAGGTATGATCCCATCAGGAGGCAGGATGGAAGCTTAGAGCAAAAACAGAGTATGTGGCATCAAGTCCTACGGGGAAGGACATCACAGCTGGGTGAGAAAATCTAAGAACACACAAGGATGTGGAGGGAGATATGCCAGAAGACTTTCACCAGTTGCAGAGTTCGGCATCTGCCTGCACGGGACTGGGCAACACAGCTACGATGGATTGGGAGGGAGCTACTTAAAGGTAAAACCAGGATATAACTGGAACTCCCTGATATCCAAGGACACTAAGAATGCCCAGCCAAGGCAGAATGGTACAGAGGCAAAGACCCTCACAGTCAAGGGTGGGCCCTCTAACCTTGCAGCCTGTCCCCTCTGAAACAAGGAGAAAAAACATGCATGTAGACCTTGATGTTAAGAGCTTCTCCACATTGAGAACCACTTCTATGCCTGATGATTATGGAGATTTGTGCAATATGGAGTCTGCAGGACCAGTCCCAGCTCCGTGGGAAATTGCCCTACATCTCTGGCTTCCCAAACAAGGTGGATTCTCAGCTTCTGTGACTTGAATAACTTGGACCTATTTTGCATCATGACTGTGTGACCTGATGCATCCTCCCCAATGCTTGTCAGTCACATGCTCCAGATGGAGAACTGCAACCAGGCCACAGAGGGGTAGCTCTAGCACATACACCTGCTGTTCTGTGCAAGGTTGCACACAGTGCTGGGGCGCCAGTTTCATGGCCCAGCCACGTGGCAGAAGACCAAGTGCTCGTCCCCTTCTGACAAGCATACCAAACAATGCTCATCTTGGAGTCCAAATAGGCTACCCTTGCTGTCATGCTTTCCCGCTCACATATGTCTCTAGAAGGTCCATGTCACTTCCCAAACACATCACCTGCCTTACTGAGTAGAGCTGAGACAGGTGGGCACCCCAGGTCGACCGGTTACTTGGCACCTCCTCACACGAACATTCTTTAATAAACATATCTTTTCAATGTTTATTTAGAGGAGAGACAGAGCTGCCTGAGCAAGGGCCTTGTGGCCTCTAGCTGCCTCTCCTCTCATCTCCAGCACAGTTCAGCTCTGGCCCAAACCCCCATCTCTCCCTCAACAAAGCCCTGCAGTTGCCCTGACCCCTCCCCTTAAAGAGCACCTTTAGAGGCTGTGTCGTATGGTTCGAGATCTTCCCTTGGCCTCACCTTCTACCCCAGATGTCATGTTAAAGTGTCCCTTCCCACCATGCCAACCTCTCCCTAAGAACAAACATCCTGGTAAAAACAGGGTCTCTGCCATCCCATTTAGTTCCCAGGGATGCCTGATGCCCTTGGATTGCTTGGCCTCTCAGCTCTGTTGCTTGTCAGAAGATGCAACTCTGAGGAAAACACACTCCCCAGACACAGCCTTTGCAGCAGCCCAGAGCAAGGAGCTGGAGAATGAGTTCAGTGGGTATAAGCACCAGATCTGGGGCCCAGGGCCTGGGTACATATGCAAGCTATCTAACCTCTCCAAAGGTGGCTTCACCTGCATGATGGGGCAATATTAGTACCCACCTTATAGGACTGTTGTGAGGATTAAATGAGACAGGGTATGATATTATTCATAACGGTGCCTGACACACAATTGAGACAGTATTGTAGTACTGACATTATTACTAAAGAAAGTAAACAATTCCTCCAAAGCCTTCCCATGAAAATCAAATATGCAACTTAAAATACTTACATGGTGTGCTATTAACAATAAAATTAGAGACTTTAATAGAAATGCTGGCGTGACCTGCCCAGGATCCAATGTCAGATACTGAGAGGTGGGAATGAGAAAGGTCATCTCCACTGCTGTTCCTTTGGCCAGCACGTGACAGGCTCATCATCATAGCCCTCACAGCCGCCAAGGGCTCCCACTCCCATCTCTAGCCCACCAATTCTGCAGCCTAAAGGGGCTGCTTTGGGCGCCCAGAATGTCCCATAGGCTTCTCATCTCTATTTGTGTATGTTGTTCCCTTGCTTTTCCTTGCCACCCTGAACATTTTTAAATGTCTCACTGTGTGGTGGCTCATGCCTATAATCCCAACACGTTGGAAGGCTGAGGCAGGAGGACTGCTTGAGTCTAGGAGTTTGAGACCAGCCTGAGCAACATAGTGAGACCTCATCTCTACAAAAAATAAAAATAAACTAGCTGAGTGTGGTGGCATCTGCTACTTGGTCCCAGCTACTCGAGGAGTCAGAGGTGGGAGAATTGCTTGAGCCCAGGAATCTGAGGTAACAGTGAACTAGGATGACGCCAATGAACTCCAGCATAGGAGACACTGATACCTGATCTCATGAAACATAAAAAAGAAAATAATTTTTTTTTAATTAAAACATCTCAAAAGATCATTCAAACTCGGCCATCCTTCCAGCTCTTTCCCTGACTGGCAGAAACACAGCCATGGCCTTTCTGGGACCCCAGAAACTTTGTTAGCGACTATATCCACTTACAGGGTGACTTGCTCTCCCACTAGACCATGTAGAATCTTTAGCTCATTATGCCTGACACTAACTGGATACCTCTGAGATGTTTTCTGAGTGAAAGTAAGAAGTATTAGAGATAAATTTCACTTGACTTGTGCACACATAACACGCACACAAACTCACACATATACAACACCTCCTAATGACAATTTGAAGGCAATTTCAAACTGGAAAATGCAACTATGTCACAAAATTCACTAAGTCAAGGAACTCAACTTCCAGAAAGTAGCCCATTCTTTTACATTGATGGTAAAAATATTAGCAACACTTTGGCTTGTGTGGTACTTAACAGTTTACAAAGACTTGTAAATGTAAGGACTCTCTGGGTTAAAAGACATCTTCAAAACATCTAGCCTAATTTCCTAGCTGAGACAGGGATCTGTTAGGCAAAATCACCACTCAGGGTCCTCCAGTGTCTTGCCTAAATACATCCTGTGCCCAGGAGCTTCCCATCTTCTGGAATAATCCACAATACTTTTAAAGAACACTAACCTTTCAAGGCTTCCTGTACTATGTTGAGTTAAACATTGCTAATCAGAACTTTTATCTGTTGGTCCCAAAATATCTCTCAGAAACATGCAAACTTTCTCATAGCAGAATTCAATGTCTTCAGACAACTATTATGAAACAACCCCTCTCCATGCTTCAGTATCCCATCCTTCAACTTGAATTTCAGACTTGTCACCATTCTGGCACCCTCCTTTGGAAGATGTGATACTGTCCTTCTAGGAGAGATGTCAACAGATAAGGTTACACAGCTGGGACCTGCCCAAAAGAATAGACATCACTCCACTTGGGTGTTTCAGTCTTTTAGAGCATAGTTCTATCCTCCCTAACTGCTCTAGACTGAATCGTGCCTCCCTCGCAAATTCATATGCTAAAGCCCTTACCCCCCAATGCCTCAGAATGTGAGTGTATTTGAAGACAGAATCTTCAAACAAGTGATTAAATTAAAATTAGGCCTTTGAGCCGGGCTTGGTGGCTCAGCCTGTAATCCCTCGCCTGCGGAGGCTGAGGTGAGTAGATTACCTGAGCCTGCGGGTTCGAGACCCGCCTGGGCAAGCGAGACCTCGTCTCTACAATAAATAAAAAAAAAAAAAATTAGCCAGGTATGGTAGCGCGCGCCTGTAGTTCCAGCTACTTGGAAGGCTGAGGCAGAAGGATTGCCAGAGCCCAGCAGGTCGAGGCTGCAGTGGCCAGGAGCGGCCACTGCACTCCAGTCTGGGCGACAGAGTGAGACTCCAACTCAAACAAAAAAAAAAAAAAAATTA
>CAUYQG010056961.1:0-13535 GCA_963574415.1 Tarsius wallacei | reverse complement strand
GAGACCTCATCTCTACAATAAATCAAAAAATCAGCCGGGTGTGGTAGTGCGCGCCTGTAGTTCCAGCTACTCGGAAGGCTGAGGCGGAAGGATCGCCGGAGCCCAGCAAGTCGAGGCTGCGGTGGCTGGGAGCGGCCACTGCACTCCAGTCTGGGCGACAGAGTGAGACTCCAACTCAAAAAAAAAAAAAAAAAAACGCTGTTGGGTGCTCTCTTGCTCTCTCTCTCTCACTTGCTCCCTTCAAGGTAAGCCAGCTGCCAAATCGTAAGCTGCCCTTCAGAAAGGCCCAAGTGGTAGGGAACTGAAAGAAGCCTCTGGTCAACAGCCAGCAAGGAACTGAGTCTGGCAACAACTGCAGGACTGAACTTAGAGGCCGATCTCTTCCCAGTTGAGCCTTCAGATGAGCCCACATCACAATTGCAGTCTCATGAGAGACCTTGAATCAGCAGCACCCAGCTAAGCAGAACCCAGATTTGTGCCCCACAGACTGTGCCATAAAAATATTTGTTTTAAGCTGCTAAGTTTTGGGGTAATTTGTTTTGCAATATAAAATTAACATACTGGGACTAAAAACTAGAAATGAATAAGGTAAGATTTCATTATTACTACTTCTAGCTGGTCTGAATTCATTACACACACACACACATACACACAGGGTGCCAGAAAAAGTATACAGATTTTAAGAAAGGAAAAAACTGTATTAAAATTATAATACTCAATAAGATGAATACAAGTCACATTTGACTTCTGCAATTTCCAAGAGATGCTCAAGTGGTTACCATCAGTGTCCAGACACTTCTGATTACAGTGAACATCTCGTAACATCTCTTAAAATGTGTACACATTTTTGGCACCCCTAGAATATATGTATATATAATATTACCATACTATGTCTTAATTATGTGCAATGCCCTCTAATAATACATACATGTTCACTACCCAACAAATGTCTTTAATTCAAATAAATAAATAAGTAAAAATATCTTTAATTCAAAGGCTATTTCCACAGCATCAAAACTTATGTAAGAGCACTATTATACAATCTTAAAAGTATTTCATGAAGGTATGATGGCATTTTTCTCTTCCTAATTACTCAGTGATACGAAAATACACACACAAGAAAACTCTTAATCTCATTTCCTAGGGCAAAAAGAAACGGCAGGTGACCTTCAGCAGTTTTGATTTGGCTGCAACAAGCACTGCCAGCACAGTCTTCACGTCAGGGCTTTTCAATTGATCCAAAAGGTAGTTAAATTTGGAGAGCCTTTTTTTCCAGTGCTCCAGTTCTGCTCGTGGCCCAACGTCATCTGCTTCCTTCCGCAGCTGATTGTTTTCAGCAAGAACCTGAAAACACCACAGGAAAAACATAAACTGTTGCAGCGGGCTGGAGATAGGAAAGTTACACACAAGCAAGGAAATAAAGAAATGATGCTATCTGAATCATGACATGTTTGTATTCATTTACATGCTTCAAATGATAGAATTTTATTAACTTAACACATCATATTCATTTTTAAAACTTCAACAAAAATTTATTTGACTTGTTCTAACTGAAAACTACTATTTTAAAAAAGTTTTTTCTCATTTGAAAATAGTTTATATTTGGGGGTTTACTTTAGATTTTTTATTTTATTAATATATAATATTTTACATATTTATGAGGTACATGTGAGCAAGCATTGCATGTGTAAGAATGTGTAATGATTAAGTCAGGGTATTTGGGTTATCCAGCATCTTAAGTATTTGCCATTTCCATGTGTTGGTAACATTTCAAGGCCTCTCTTCTAGCTACAATATATTGTTGTTAACGATAGTCACCCTAGCATGCTATCAAAAACTATTGATTTAATGAGTTGTAATGAACTTTTTTTTTTTTTTTTTTGAGTTGGAGTCCCACTCTGTCGCCCAGACTGGAGTGCAGTGGCTACTCCCAGCCACCACAGCCTCAACCTGCTGGGCTCCGGTGATCCTTCCGCCTCAGCCTGCCAAGTAGCTGGAACTACAGGCATGCGCTACCACGCCCGGCTGATTTTTTGATTTTTATTGTAGAGATGAGGTCTCGCCAAGTTGCCCAGGCGGGTCTCGAACCCGTGGGCTCAGGCAATCCACTCACCTCAGCCTCCCAAAGCGCAGGATTACAGGCTGAGCCACCGAGCCCGACCTGTAATGAACTTTTGAAGGCCTTGACCTCAGGAAGTTTTCTTGGCTATTCTTTTACTGTATAACCTTGGAGCAATAAAATCTTGCTAAACTCCATGCCTTAGGCTAATTAATTTTAATTAAGCTTACATTTGGATGTAATTCTCACCCTCATTCAATCATTTGGGACTTTTCTGAAAGTTTTTTTGAAGATTATGTCTCAAGCTCCCTTTTGCAGGATGTGCTTAATTAGAAAACTCATACTTCTATGGACGGTCTCTCCAAAGTAAAGTTGATGTGAGAAAAAAATTGGTAAAGTGCAGTCTTCTAGTAATGCGAGCATAGAAAGTCATTTGCCTTCATTTCTTAGAATTCTTACTATCTCTTCTTCACTAATGACTATAAACGAAAACCATGTTGAACCTCTCACCTTTTTAAGGACTTATAGCAAAATACTTAGGCAAATGGAAGGTCACATGATATATCCTCTCACATTAGTTAGTTCAGTAACATGGCATCTGAAACTGATGTTTGGCTTCTGAAAATTACCTGTTCTGTCTGTTTGATCCATATTTTCATACACCCCTCTATTTTTTCCAGAGCTTCAGGGTTACTAGCTAGAGTCAAGTAGTCCCCAGGTTCCTTTAAAGTTTTCAGTTCAACTATATCACACTTTTGAAGAGTCACCTAGACAAGATAAAAATTAAATGATAAGATGATGCTTTTCTGAAAAACACTTTGGGCTCTGTGGTTTTCACTTTGCTACACTCTGCTAGAGCTCCAGAAAGCCTATCAAGGCAGCACATACCTCCACCCTACTCACACGTGCCTTTGATCCCACTGCCCTAGCCTGGAAAGCCCTTCCAGCACTCCTCACTGAAGGTTGCACCCTCACAGCCCAACCCAGAGTCCACTGAACTCTCCCACTCAGAGAGAATGCTTCTCCCTAGTAAGGATCCATCTCTTTTTTTTTTTTTTTTTTTTTTAAGTCGGAGTCTCACTCTGTTGCCCAGGCTGGAGTGCAGTGGTATGCTCACGGCCACCGCAGTGTTGACCTGCTGGGCTCTGGTGATCCATCCGCCTCAGCCTTCCAAGTAGCTGAAACTACAGACACGTGCTACCACGCCCGGCTAATTTTTTTGATTTGTTGTAGAGATGGGGTCTCACCAAGTTGCCCGGGCTGGTCTCAAACCCGCGGGATCAGGCAATCCAGTTACTTCAGCCACCCAAAGTGCTGGGATTACAGGCTAAGCCACCAAGCCTGGCCTCCATCTCACTTTTTCAATGCCTCCATTACAATATGAAGTGGAGTTATATGAAAAAAAAGTGCTGCCTTTTTTTTTTTTAGATAGAATGCCAACAATTTCATTTGGTCCAATCTCCATTTTGGTCTCATCTGCACCATAGTTCATCACAAATATGACTTGATTGCTAGCTGGAGTCATCCTGTGTCTGTCTAGATAAAATTTTCTCAACTCTTCCATTCCATATCCTTTGGAAAACATAATGCCCCCCTCCCCCCAAGTATCCCAGTAGAATCTATATTCCCCGGAAAGGAGGGGAAAGTGTTGCATTGCCATTGCTTTCAGAGGCTCCATTTCAATTTCCCTACCTCCCATACATACCTGATCTGGACTCTGTCATCTCCTAATTGTTCCCTTATCTCGTCTTCTCTCCTCTCCTTACCTCTCCCCTCCTCTCCTCTCCTCTTCTCTCTTCTCTTCTCGCTCTCTCTCTCTCTCTCTCCTCCCTCCCTCTGCTCCTCCCTCCTTCTCTCCCCCCTCTCTTTTCATCTCTTTCTGCTTCTCTCTCTCCTCTCTTCTCACTCTCTCTCTCTAGCTCTCTTTCTTCTCCTCCTCTGTCTCTCTCTATCCCACTCCTCCTCTTCTTTCTCTCTGTCTCTGTCTCTCTCTCTCTCTGTCTCTCTCTCTCTCGCACACACACACACACACACACACACACACACAGCATACATTTACCACCCTCTGCCCCAAGGAATCACAAACACAGACTTATTATAGATAGCACCAATCATATGGAAGGTAAAGTTCACATTTGCCAAACTTATTCTTAAAGGCCCTTTTGGTTATTGGCTGAACCACAGGACCCAACCTGCTCTCTCCAAATATATCAATTCCTATCGATTCCTCTTTTCTTCTCCTGCCCACCAAACACACATACACACACACACACACACACACACACACACACACACACACACACACACCATCCCAGTTCCAAATTCCTTTCATTCTAGGATGCATAGCGATGCCACAAGCACTTCCTACTCTTGCCTCTGCAGTCATATATCTGACCAACTGAGTAAAATCCTACATCACTGTCAGCATTTCCATGGAGCCCCCAAATTCATTTTAATCATCACAAATGGTAGCCATTTAAATCTGGTCCCCACAGTGTCTTGAAGGGGAAGTAAAATGGCCTACAAAATATTCTCAAGATTTGCAACATAGGGGAATTAAGACCATCTAAGAGAAGTATCCCATATGTACGCTTTGTGTTTGTTGACCATCTGATCAATTTTAAAGGAACAAGGCATTCATTCTTACCTTCTCTTTCAAACTCTCCTGTGCGCCCCAGAGGACACTCACAAAGCCTTCCAGGGAGCTCAAAAACTCCTGTCGAACGCTGGCTGCATCCTGAAGGCCCTCAAGCTCACCCCAGCCTTGGCTCGTGGCCCTGAGAGCGGGAATGAAGATGTCTGAGAGCAAACTCCTCACACTATTTAACAGGCCCCCATCTGCAGCATCCAACGTGTTAAAGCTCACCTCCTGGAGAACAAGCAGAAGACCCTTGAGTGAAAAGTGACCCTCAATTGCAACATCACTACTAAGTCATTTCTAAATGGTATTAACTGAGCAAATACCCAGTAAAGTACTGTTTTCAACAACCTGATTAAGAAATAAGCTTTATACTATTCTAAATTGTAATCATCAAAATTAAAGCATCACATAGATAGAACACCAGATGTTTACCAGTGTATTTGGTCCAAGAAAATAATGCACCCATCAGGGAGGGGGGTAGAAATTGTATGGATGAACTTTACCTTGTACAAAAATGAAGTTGTATACTCACTTTTAGAAATCTTATTTTAAATGTATGACATTTGCTATTAAGTTAATTATGTATGGGGAATTCTTCATAAAAAGAAAGACCTCACTGTTACCTACCTACATAATGCTATATCAATTTTTTATTAAGTTGAATGTTAATTCCTCTTATTCAAAAGATTTAAAGGGCATGTCATCTTAATTACTTGCTTTAAATGCTTAAAAAATACTCCTTTGAAAGTAAGTTTAGACATTGTAGTGAACACAATGGTTGTCTTCACAGGAGACTTTTTTGGTGCAATTTCTGCAATGTTTGGTAATTTGAGGTAAATGATTGCTCTTGCCCTTACCTGGTGAATGTTCTCAGGGGTGATGGCTTTGGAAGGGTCAGTTCTGATGAAGAACACACACATCCCCATAAGAGCCACATCTTTTCCCTCGGTCACGAACACCTTAGGTTTTTTTATCTTTCCAGAAACAAGATTTACACATCCTGGAGAGCCAAATTGCCCTAAAATGCAAAAGAATTTTAGTTTCACAAAAGCTATTTTCATCTCATGTGATTGCTACTTGGAATTAAGTTTCCTTGTTAAAATATTGACACTGTTGACTTGACCATGTACCCTTGATGGGTCCATCTCTTGAACAATCTCTAGCGTGAGACCTGAAGGGATTAAAAGAACATTTGATTCCAGATTGAGAATCATGTCAAAAGTGTGACTTCAGGGGCAGTGAAAAGGGTGAGGGAGGAGAAAGCATCCATTGGCACTTGCTGTGTTTCAGACTCTCTGCTAGGTACCCTGTGTGCATTATTAAAATGTACAATCCTGAGGCAGAGGAGGCAAAGCCAAGGTCAAAAACCAGCTTCAATTACAAAACTCAGAACTCCCACTTCCTCATGCTGTCCCTACTCTGTCATAGCACAGCTGATTGGTCCTTCAGGATATTGCTGGAGTCAGGATTGTGTGGAGGCGGGACCCGATAGTGATTAGTAGTGTGGGCTCTAGAGTCAGACTCCCAGGACTTCAATCTTGGACTGTGCTTTGTGGCCACGTGACCTTGGGCAAGTTACCTAATCCTTCTGTGCCTCAGTTTTTCCATCTTGAAAACTAGAGTAGAAATCACAATAGAATGTAGCATCTGGAATTGTTGTGAATGTTAAATAAGTTAACACATGTAAAGCCCTTAGAAATGCACATGAAAATACTAGTTCAGGGCAGGCTTGGTGGCTCAGCCTATAATCCCAGCACTGTGGGAGGCTGAGGCAAGTGAATTGCCTGAGCCGGTGGGTCTGAGATCCACCCAGGCAACTTGGTGAGACCTCGTCTCTACAACAAATCAAAAAGTAGCTGGGCATGGTAGCACGGCTGTAGTTCTGGCTACTTGGAAGGTTGAGGTGGAGGGATCACCAGAGCCCAGCAGGTCGAGGCTGAGGTGGCCAGGAGCGTGCCATTGTGCTCCAGTCTGAGCAACAGAGTGAGACTCCAACTCAAAAAAAAAGAAAAGAAAAGAAAATACTAGTTCAGTAAACATAATCATTATTAGTATTTGAAAATACATCTTGGATTGTCTAAGCATGTAGTTCATTGAGTAGATCATTCAAGTACATAAAATACGCTTTGAGTTATTTGGTTGAGTTCTTATCTGTTCAATACATTTTTTTAGATCCCCAAAGAAACTGTTAGCTCAGTCAAAATTAATGGGGTGGGAGGATGGTGCTGATGGAGGACTTTGGGAAGGAGAGTGGACTAGAAGTTGAATCCTAAAACACTGGGGTTAAAACCTCTTGGAATAATCTTCCCTCAGGGCTCTTTCTCCCCAATCTGCTGAGCTACAGACTTTCACTGGGGCTTTGGTAGTAAACCTCCAATAAAGGTAACAGGAAGCTCTGTGTGTGCACGTGTGTGTGTGTGTGTGTGTGTGTGTGTGTCTTCTCTCATTCAAAATTGTGTCCTAGTTCTGACTAATATCACCTGGGTCTCATGAGTAATAAAATGTTACACAAGAGATTTCAACCAAGGCACCAAGATATCACAGAGATCAGAGAACAAAGAAAATTTGGAGGCAAAAAAAAAAAATCCTGCAAAAATTTCAAAGTAGTTGCCTGAGATCTGATTAGACATCTATCTCCATCCTTCCCCACATCAGAATCCAAAAGGGTCTCGAGTGTGTAGATTGAGAAAGGATTTTGTGAGAACAGTTATGCTATGCAAAGGGTAGAATATGAAATATTTCCACTTTTACCTCAGGTCAAGAATGAAATGGAAACTGTCCCAGTTTTCCAAGAACTGGGGGGTTTTCTGGGGTGTGAGACTTTCAGTGCTATAGCCAGGACAGTTGGTCACCCTAGTTTAGAAACAAGATCTTCAACCTAACCACCAAAAAAACCTGAAGTTTAGGAACAAAATGGACTAGGATATGACACCTGCCCAAGAAATCCAAACATAGTGTGCAATAAGGCAGATGGAGAGAAACTGGCTGACTGGGACCTGGCAACATATCCACAGAGGACGGGGACAAGAGGAACCAGCTGGAGTCTCCCACTGAAAAAAGCCAGTCTGGAGCCACCTCAAATCCTCCTCGAAAGAAGCACCTGAGGGAGGATGGGGCAGAGCCTGTCTGGATGGCTACACTACCAGACTGCAGAGGGCAACTGCCATCATGAGGACAGCACATTACCATGCAATGCACAGCCAGTGCTCCCGGTGGTCACCTTTGGAGAACCTGTCCCTGTGCCCACAAGAGCAAGGTCAGAGAGTGCAAAGTCAGTCAGCTCACAACATTGTGTCGGGTTAAAGCTCTCCTGCCACTTGTCTCTGCCTTGCCTCAGGCCTGACACAGTCAGGTGTTTTGGCTAACCCGGTGTGGACAAGGGATGGAAGAAAAAGTCGAGGAAGCAGAGAAGGACCAGATGCTCCTCTCCTACTGAGAACTTCCACCTTCAGAGAAATGGGAGGCTCAAGGGTGAAAGAGGGGAGACAATTTCACTTCAACTGAACATTTTTTGTTTTTGAATCGAGATTGTTCTTGCCATTTGAAGTGACCATAGAAAAAAGATATTTTAATCAAAGGATGTCCAGGAATGTCGTAAAATGGCCTGGCTGAATTTTAATCCAAGATCAGAAGAAGAACTAATGCCACTGAAAAGGGAGAGTGAGAGGAAAAAATAAATTTGGCCTTTCGGCCAGAACCGCCATCTTCCAGTAATTCACCAAAATGGTGAACACAAAAGAGAAGGAGGTGGGGTACCTGATACATGTTCTCCTGGCCATTTAGAAAACAAGGAGTTGCCCCCTTGGCCACATATATTCTAATCTACAAGAAAGGTAATAGACACCAAAGGAATGGGTGCTGTTAAAAAGGAATGCCCCACAAATGTTACCATGGCAAAACAGGAAGAGTCTACAGTGTTACCCAGCATGCTGCTGGCATTGCTGTAAACAAACACGTTAAGGGCAAGATTCTTGCCAAGAGAATGAATGTTCATATTGAACATATTGTGCATATTGAACACTCTAAGAGTCGAGGTAGTGTCCTGAAACATGTGAAGAAAAATGACCTGAAAAAGAAGGAAGCCAAGGAGAAAGGCAGCTGGGTTCAGCCGTAGCACCAGCCTATACCACCCAGGGAAGCACACCTTGTGAGAACCAATGGAAAGAGGCCTGAGCTTCCAGAACCTATTCCCGAGGAATTCATGGCTTAATAGGTATTAAAAAAAATCTCTTGACCATCAAAAAATAAAATAAAATGAATTTTCATTTATGTTTACATCTGTGCACCCTTCTTGCTCCATATAAAATTTACACAGGACTGGACTCGGTGGCTCAGCCTGCAATCCCGTGCTTTGGGAGGCTGAGGTGAGTAAATTGCCTGAGCTCGCAGGTTCAAGACCTGCCTGGGCAACTTGACGAGACCTCATCTCTACAATAAATCAAAAAATTAGCCGGGCATGGTAGCGCACGCCTGTAGTTTCAGCTACTTGGAAGGCTGAGGCGGGAAGGATCACCGGAGCCCAGCATGTCGAGGCTGCGGTGGCCGGTAGCGTGTCACTGCCCTCCAGCCTGGGCGACAGAGTGAGACTCCAACTCAAAAAAAAAAAAAAAAATTACACAGGAAGACCAACTTCACCCAGCACACAGTTCATAAGTGAACTTGAGATTCCATTTGAACTTATGTTTTGCAATCTAGGGTGGGAATCAAAACTTCTATCTTTTGATTTTTTTTCACTAAATATGTAATAAACTTTCTGAGCACAAAATATCAATTCAATAACTTTGGGAAAATGCCAGTCAGTTAGAATTTGCATGCATAATTTCTTCAGTTTTTAAGCAAAGAAGGACAGTGATACTATATGCCAAGAGCAATAACTAATTTCCCTTTCTTCTCAGTCATAAAAGGATATATATGATATCGTAATATATTTAATAATATATCCACTTATGTTCTTAGTTTGGCCTTAAAAATTATGTTAATACACTTAAAATAGAATGAAATATTGCATTTATAGAAAGATTTGCAAATTTTTCTTAAGTGAAAATGATGAACCCTGCAATTCAATATTACTCTTGTAAAATAGTCAATAGAAAATAAATGTAATGTGATATTTAACTGAAAAATTTATGTTATACTTATTGGCAAGAATTCCTGTTAAAAAGAAATAATGTCTGCCTATATGGATGAGAAACAGAGGTTCTAGAATATGACCGCCTACAGTGAACTCAAGTATAAGAAAAAGAAGTCTTAAAACATAATCTACTTTATTATTCTGCTATTGCCAGCACAGACTGAGAAAGAAAACAAAACATCTCCGGTAATGTTGGAACAACCAGGCTAATACCCACCATTATCATTATCTATCCTCTATCCTTATGGTGAAAGAGGAACCTCTTCCACAAGGCCACATCTGCCACATGATGGTTTCTCTCTCTCTCTCTCTCTCTCTCTTTCTCTCTCTCTCTCTCTCTCTCACACACACACACACACACACACACACACACATACACACACACACACACACACACACACACACACACACCACATACACACACACCCCCCTTCCCCACCCCTCTTCCAACCCACCCCTACCCTCAAGGTGTAAGAGGTCATTTCTCACCATGGCTTTCTACTCAAGCCACCCTCAGATAAATCTAATGACTCATTTCTGGGTTATTCACATCAAATTTGAATACCTGTTTCTGCTGCCTCCACATCCTGATGGTAAAACATGAGGTGACGGTGACCTCCAACAGCAAAAAGTTGATTGATTCTTTCAATCTGGGAAAAAGAAGAGGAAACATAATGAAATGATACTTGTTCTAAATTAGAAACTGTACTTAAATCAACACTGATAGTATAAAAAGTAAAATTGCCATCATCTTTCTTATTCAAACAGGACTGTATCTTAATGCATCCTTTATAGAAGAAGGCAGTGTTTTTAACATAAAAATCATGAGAGAATAAATGTCTCACCATAGTAAAGATTCGATTTAAGGAAAGCAATTTAATTAATTGTAGAAATAGCTGCACATGTGAAACTTTGAAAAGGGATTGTCCTTTCATTTTTGTTAATTTCCTTAAGTGTTGAGCTGTTGAAGGCAGATATAAATATAGATCAGTGTTTCACTTTTAGTCAACTGCAGATCAGAAAGAGAGACCGAATCTTTCAAAACTCAGTTTAACACACTAGGGTTAATGAAGATTAAGCTGCAGTAACCACCCAAAACTGCCGTGAGAACACATCTGACTACAAACACTTTCCTGTAGCAACCTGGCACTCCATCTCATGCCTAAGCCGTAAGTCTAGACATCTGACAACTGGCCAGCTACTAACAGAAGTGTTTTTATAAATAGTCAACAACAGAGGTTAGAATTCATGAGAAGAGAAGGCATAAAATCTACACAACCACTAGGATGGCTACCATTAAAAAAAAAAAACAGAAAATCGAAAGTATTGGTGGGCTATGGAGAAAATGGAACCCCTGCATTGTTGGTGGGAATGTAAAATGGCACAGCTTCTGTGGAAACCAGTATGGAGGTTTTTCAAAAAATTAAAAACAGAACTACCATCTGACCTAGCAACTCCACTTCTAAGTATATATCCCAAAGAATTGAAAGCAGGGTCTTGAAGAAACACACCCATGAACACAGCAGCATTACTCACTATGGCTTCCACCAAAGTTGCAAGTAATAGATGAATAGATAATCAAAATGTGGTATGTGTATACACAGGAACACTTGACTATCATTCAGCCTTAACAAGGAGGGAAATTCTAATGCATGCAACATGGACAAACCCTGAAAACATGCTAAGTGAAACAAGCCAGTCACAAAAAGAAAAATACTGTATGTAGGACTCTACTTATTCAAGGTACCTAGGTTTATACCATTTATACAAGTACCCAAATTCCTAGAGACAGAAGGTAGAATGATGGTTTCCAGGGGCTGGGGGGAAGGGAATTTGGAAGTCATTGTTTAATGGGTATAAGATTTCTGTTTTGCAAGATACAAGTTCTGAAGATTCATTGCACAGCAATGTGAGTGTACTTACCACTATGGAAGTGTACACTTTAAATGGTTTAGATGGTAAATTTCATGTTATATGTATTTTACTACAACTTAAAATAACTTTTTAAAGGATAAAATTTAGCCTAAAAATTTAAGTGTGAAAAGAAGTCCCCTTCAGTTTCCACCATGCTACAGATAAAATGTTAAACCATTACACGTAAGGGAAAGCAAGTTGCCCTGTTTTCTTTGTTGCATTTCCTTGATTGAGGATGCCACAGGCATGAGTAGGAAGGACTCACGGAGATTAACTTCCAAGCCAAGAATGTAGTAAAGGAGATGCTTTCATCACAGCCAGGATTAGAACTCCCATCCCTCTAGCCTTTGTTTGAGAACCTGAGCCAGATGGTTTCTTTAAACCTCCAGGCTCTGACATCCCTGGGTCCTGAATTTGACATTACAGTTTAACTGGGGACTCCTACAGACCTGAACTTTTGTCCACTTATGTCACCTGCATGATCCCAATTCCAGATATCTGAACTGAGAAGCAGGGTGGAGTTAATCACCTCTGGAACAATCTACCCAAGTGACCCTGTCTCCTTTTATGTTTCCACATTTGGGGAATAATATTATCTACCTCCTGGTATTAAGAAGATGAAGTGGTCTTAGAGTTGAAAATCACTGAGAACAGGGACCAAACCATGGTAAATATGCAATAAATATTAGCTCATTTCCTCAGCCCCTGAAGCTTCATCCTGTAGTTGACACATTTTAGCGTCATCTGCCCTTAATTGTTCCCCTGACTCCTATTAACCTCACCAGAGTAGCCCTATAGGAAGTAATGAAGCCAGTAATGGGCTGAAGCCACCTGTACTGGTTCATGAGAGCCAACAGATCACAACTCTCTGCAACTCAGCGTTTAGTAGCATCTTAATGGGAGTTTGAAACCAGCCATGATGGGAGTATTCACACTACAGAAACCAGCAAACTACTGCCTACCCACCCTCCCCACCCCACCCCACCTTGTCCACAGCTAGTTGCTAAACACATATAAGCCTACTACCAAAAAGGTTATCAACGGTGTAGCACCCTGTCAACAAAAGGAGTTTTCTTTCTTTATTTTTCTAATGACTAATTAGCAAAAAAAAAAAAAAAAACTTCAGGAATCATCATAGTTTCTGCTATGCCTTTCTCACTGCCCAGGAAATTATGTATTCCCATATTTTGGTCTTCCTCGTCCAAAGTCAAATCACCAACCAAATGACACTCCAGATTTTGGAGAGAATTTATAGCCGAAGATGGAAGTCAAGTTAGGAACAAAAGAAACTAGATTCAACTGCGAAACTAAAGTCAAAGTCAGAAATGAATGGCACAATTCAGTCTCCAAGCCTAGAACAGGATAAATGCAAAAAAAAGATGAATCAGCAGCTTGAGAGGACACCCTGTTTCTCCATCTCAGGCTCCAAAATGGCTTGAGAGCCCAGCTTCACTGGATGCAGACAGATGCAGACTTGCCATCAGAACTGTGAAACTGCCGGGCTCAGTGGCTCAGCCTGAAATCCCACGCTTTGGGAGGCTGAGGTGAGTGGACTGCCTGAGCCCGCGGGTTCGAGACCCACCTGGGCAACTTGGTGAGACCTATCTCTACAATAAATCAAAAAAATTAGCCAGGCGTGGTAGCACGCGCCTGTAGTTACAGCTACTTGGAAGGCTGAGACGGAAGGATCACCAGAGCTCAGCAGGTCGAGGCTGCAGTGGCCGGGAGCGGCCACTGCACTCCAGTCTGGAGGACAGAGTGAGACTCCAACTCAAAAAAAAAAAGAGGGT
>CAUYQG010056957.1:0-32121 GCA_963574415.1 Tarsius wallacei | reverse complement strand
CCAGCGTACTTCAGTCAGAAATGGAATCAGTCTCTCCTAGGGGTGGGTGCCCAGAGCCTCCCAGGGTGACCAGAGGTTTGGTCTGGGCTCGATGCAGCCAGGGAGGGAGCTGAGGCCCAAGCCTTCCCACCTGCGAGGGAGTAGCCCAGGACACAATAGCCTGCCCTGCGTGGAACCGGGGGTCCCTGAGCCTTGGACCAAGGCACCCAGCTAGGGGTTGGGGGTGGGGAATGGGGGGGCAAGAGTCTTTTTGGGGAACTCAGATTCGGAGAATCTCACAGTTCCTCCTGTGTTGCCGCCATCTTGACCCGATACCCCCTTAATAAGTTTTAAAACAGATTTTTATATATCACGTGTTTACCTTCCCAGCAGATCTGGGCTGCACTCAAACATTACTTCCCTTTACCATAAATAACTTCCTTTGGCATTTCCTATGGTCCATGCCCCTGGTAACAGCTCCCCTCAGATTTCCGTGTGCCAGAAGATGTACATATTTTACCTGCATTTTTGAAGGGTATTTTCAGAGGGTAAAGAGTGCTAGAGGGTTTGTTTATGAGTGAGAGCATGTGGCACTCAGTTCTGAACAATTATCATAATACTATAAGAAAGGGATTGGCAATAAAATGGGAAACTACCAGTGGAGGGGGCACACTTCATTAATAAGGTACCTGACCTCAAACCAGGCAAAGTGGGTACCAAAAGGAGGCCCAGACTTTACCTGTACAATGCCCATGTGTATACCTAATCCTGAATTGTACCCCGCATCTTTAAAATAACAAAAAGTAAAAAGAGTTCTAGAGGGGCAGATTTTTTTCCTCTATCACAATTTTTTTGAGTACATTATCAATTGCTGTTTATATTGGGATTGGGATCTTGGCATAATTTATTTATTTATTTATTTAGCTAAAAGATAACTTGGGCCAAATACTGCTTTAAAATCTCAAATGTGAATGGCATAACTCAAGTACTTTCTTTTTAACCAGGTTTATTAAGCCATAACTGTATAAAATTCATTTTTCAGTGTGTTGTATCTTTTCTCTGAGTTTGAGACTGGTTCCTTTCTTCTCATAATGCATGTGTCATCTGTTGTGTGTATATGTGGTACATCCCTTTCATTGCTGGGCAGGACTCCACGGGATGGCTGTATCTCCGTGTGTTTATCCATTCAACTGCTGAAGGACATTGGATCACTATGGCCCTGACTCTCCCTGCCTCTTCTATCTCCACCCAGCCTCCTGCCTCTCGTCACCCTCTGACTTCTGGTTTCTCTCAATCTCTCCTTGTCTCTGTCTCCTCTCTCCTCTGTCTTTGCCTCTCATGGTCTCTCCTGGCTTCACCCCTTTCTCTTATCATCTTCCTACTCTTCTCAATGCTCCCCACCTCTCCCCACCATCCCTCGTAGTCTTTCCCTGTTTCATCCTCTTTCTCAGTTTCCCCCATCCACCTCTATCTCCCATTCTCATATCTCTTCCCCACCTGCCACTCTTCCTCCCCTCTCCCAGGCTGGGCCTCAGCCTACCCCTTCCAGGTTTTCCCAATGTCTCTCTCTCCAATCTCATAATCTTTTTCTTGCTCCTGGTTCTCTCTCTTTCTCCTTTCCCCCCCCAGACTCTCTTGTCACGTGGGTTTCTCCCTGTCTTTCACTTCTCTATCAATCTTTCATTCCCCTCATCGCTCCCATATTTTCACAGCTTCCTAATTTCTCTAGACTTCTGGGTTTTCAACTGTTTTTCCCTTTGCAGTTGCATGTGGTATTGTCTTACTCTATTAACATTCTCTATATCTCAAGTGTTTTAAATATTCTCATTTACAATCGTCTATATTTTCCTCTTGCTCCTTTTGCTTAATCAAGCATTTTAAGTACTTCCCTATTTTAAGAATTCTTTTATTTCATCTTTTATCTCAACACTTTCCTTCTTCCAAGTTTATTTCCATCGTTATTTTAGAAATTCTTTAATCACTGACTTTTTCAAGCCCCAGATATGAAAAAAGGCCTGCAATTTGACTCGAAACCCACTAGAGCCTCCAGATGCTCGACAGGCTGATCTAGCTTCAAGGCATCATCAACTAGCTGTGTTGAGGGGTAACTGAGAATAAGACAGTTACCCTTGGGAGGTAGTATGTTTGGGGAGATGCCGCATCTTTCCATTAGGTCTCTAGGATGGAAACGAGGAGGTCATTTGACCATCTCTTGCTACACTGTGACTCACTTTGAAATACTTGAGCATAGGCAGAGTAAAATATGTATGTACATGTAAATTAGTTTTAATCCCCACCAGTAAGGTTGTTAAATGAAAATTTACTGTCCAATCAAAAAGACTTATTCTAGAGGTCAATAGATAAGATTTGAAGCACCATCATCTGTCGCTGATTTTTAAGAGATGGGCTTTGAAAGCACTTTCAACTGTTTTATGTATGTTCAATCTTCATTAGTGGGTACTTCATACAAGTCACATTAGAAATAAACATTTCTTTGGCACAACCTATGGTGTGTAACATAGTAAAACTGCCTAAAAATGAGACATTTCCATCTATCCATGAACTTTGTGTAAAAATCAACCCATCCCAGCTGCCTTAGTTTTGAAATTTAGGTCTCAGACTCTACTTTTTCTTCTTCCCAAATACTTAAAAAGAGCATTCTGTTAATATTTATTTTTGTAAATAATTTTAAAAAATTTATGTAGATGATTATATCATCAGATGCAGAAAAAGTAATTGACAAAATTTTTCATCACCTCTTGATAAAAACTCTTGAGCCCCCACGCATAGAAGGAACATTCTTCAAAACAGGTTTATCTATGATAAATCTACAGCCAACATTTTGCTCAATGAGCTGAAATCAGAAGCATTCCCCCTGAGAACAGGAACTAGACTACGATACCCACTCTCAATCCTCTTGTTCAAGATAGTATTGGAAGTCCTAGCCAGAGAAATTAGGTAAGAGAAGGAAATCAGGAGTGTCCAAATAGGAAAAGAGGAAGTCTAGCTATCCCTCTTTGCAGATGATATGATCCTATGTCTTGAAAATGCTAGGGAATCTGTCAAAAGCCTACTCACACTGATAATCGACTTTGGTAAAGTCTCGGGGCACAAAATCAATGTGCAAAAGACAATTGCATTTCATTACAACAGCAACAAACAGATAGAGTGCCAAATAGAAAGCACAATCCCATTCACAATAGCCACAAAAAAATTAAAAGCCTTGGCATCGACCTAAACAGAGAAGTTAAAGACCTTTACAACAAGAACTACAAAACTCTGCTTGAAGGAATCAGGGTTGACACAAACAAATGAAAAAATATCCCATGCTCATGGATTGGAAGAGTCAATATTGTCAAGATGTCTATCCTACAGATTAAATACAATACCAATCTAATTACCAACATCATTTTTCTCAGACCTGGAAACAACAATATAGAAATTCATATGAAAACAAAAAAGAATATTAATAGCCAAAAAAAAAAAAAAAATCCTCAGCAAAAGGGACAAAACTAGAGGAATCACACTGCCAGACTTAAACTTTATTACAAGGCCATCATAACCAAAACAGCCTAATACTTATACAAGAATAGACACATAGACCAATGGAACTGGACAGAGATTATGGAAGGAAAACTCAATCTCTCAACCAACTCATCTTTGACAAAATCACCAACAAAAAACCACTGGGGAAAGGAAGCCATATTTAGCAAATGGTGCTGAGAAAAATGGCTGTCCAGGAGCAGAAGAATGAAACAAGATGCCTACCTATCACCATATACAAAATCAACTCTAAATGGATCAAAGACCTAAACATCAAAACCTCAAACTATAGAAATCCTATAAGAAAATGTAGAAAGCACTATTATGCACATTGGAATAGGCAATCAATTCTTGGTCAGATCCCCAAAAGTGAATGTCATAAAAGCTAAGAGACAAATGGAACATCATTAAACTGAAAAGTTTTTGCATAGCGAAATAAATAATCAAGAGAGTAGGGAAACAATCTCTCGAATGGAAACAAATATCTGACAAAGGCCTAACATCCAGGATCTACAAGGAACTCACAAAAACAAAAGGAAAAAAAGTCCTATCAGAAGGTGGGCAAAGGACATGAATAGATACTTCTCAAAAGAAGATATACAAGCATCCAACAGATACAGAAAAAAATGCTCAGCCTCACTAATCATCAGAGAAGTGCAAATCATAACTACAATGAGATACCACCTAACTCCAGTAAAGATGACCCTCATCAATACAACAAAAAACAGATGCTGGTATGGGTGCAGAGAAAAGGGAATGACTCTACACTGTTATTGGGAGTGCAGGCTAGTTCAACCTCTATGGAAAGCAGTGTGGTGATTCCTAAAAGATCTAAAAATTGACCTTCCATGTGATCCAGCAATACCTCTCCTGGGAATATACCTGGAGGAACATTAATAGTTCTCCAAAAAAGACATACATGTTTATAGCTGCATATGCATGTTTATAGCTGCACCATTCAAAAAAGCAAAAACATAGAACCAACCCTACTGTCCATCAAAAGTGGACTGGATAAAGAAAATATGGAGCATATACATAGTGGAGTATTACACAGCCATAAAGAAGAACAAAGTCATGGACTTTGCAGAAAATTGAATGAGCTGGAGACCATCATACTTAGTGATCTATCATAGAAACAAAGAACTGAATACTGAATGTTCTCACTTGTAAGTGAGACCTGAACATTAATCACATTAGCACAAGGGAGGGATGAGCAATCTATGGGCACTTCCAGGAGAGGGAGGAAGAGGGGGAGCATGTAGCATCACAAAGGGAATCTGATCCTGAACCAAGAGAAGTGAGGGCCTCACCTGCATACAGCCTGCTTATGTAGCTAATCCTGACTTGTACTGTACATCTCTATAATAAAAAAAGTATGTAAGGATAGGGTTTTGCTATGTTGCTCAGGCTGGTCTCAAACATCTGGCTTCAAGGAGTTCTCTCACCTCAGCCTCCCAAAGTACCAGGATTACAAGTGTGAACCACTATACCCAGTCTCATCCTGTTAATCCTCCAACTATGTGTCCTGATCTTACTACAGTAGTATTGGAACATCTGCCTCAAACTTTTTCCTTTTCCTTTTTTTTTTTGAGTTGGAGTCTCACTTCATCACCCAGGCTGGAGTGCAGAGGCACGCTCATGGCCACCACAGTCTCGACCTACTGGACTCCAGTGATTCTTCTGCCTCAGCCTTCCAAGTAGCCAGAAACACAGGCACGCACCACTATGCCTGGCTAATTTTTTATTTTATTGTAGAAACAAGGTCTTGCCAAGTCACCCAGGCTGATCTTGAACCTTCAGGATCAGGCAGTCCACTCACTTTGGCTTCCCAAAGTGTTGGGATTATGAGCTGAGCCACTGAGCCCAGCTGCCCAAACTTTTTATGAAAAATAATGGACAGATTTTGAACTTGACTGAGTTTATAGAAATATTGTAGAAATAATAAAAGTCTGAAGACAATGGAAATACACCTTTAAAGTGTAACAAAAAATAACTGTCAACCTTAAGTTTCTTGAATTATATACACAACAGATGTATCTGGCAAAAAAGGAAGAAATGATATTCAGGAAAAGGGAAATGGAAAGAATTTGTTACTAGCTGCCTTGCATTCAAAGAAAGGCTAAAGGAAATACTGTTCAGTCAGTGGACAATGTATCCAAGCCAGAAACATGGACCAGTGGGATAGAATGGGAACCAAAGCAAAGGCAAAGATAAATAGGTTGGTAAATATAAAGAATATTGACTTCCTGCAAGATGGCGATGGGGCAGCATGGTCTGTGAGACTCTCTGTGAAAGAGAACACTCATAAAGACGCTAGCTCTCTCCCACAGGCTGCAGCTTCCATCTTCGGCAGCCTGCTCTTCACAGGGAGCTCAGCCACCACCGCTGCCACTGCTTAATCATCACGGTGGTCTGGGCTGCTGCCACAGCTACGGATGCCGCCGCTGCGGTCATTGTCCACCCATGCCTGAGGTGACCCACTGTTGTACCCAGATCCTAATCCGAGAGACCACCAAAGAGCCAGGTCTGATGTAAAACATGCAAGGGTCTTTATTCAGGCTCAAGTCTGGGCTCACGTCCGTAACCGACACAGCAGCACAGGAACGAGAGCCCTGGCCCAGTACAACAAGCAGTTTTTATGTACAGTTACAAGGAAGTTGGGGAACTTTTAGACTTGTCTACATTTAATTGGACAGCATTTTCTGGTGGTTAGAGGTTGTACATGGGATTGGCTCGCATTGTCTCGGCTGACCTCGGCTGACCACGAAGGATTAGAGCCGCTTTCATTTGGGAACCGGTGGAGAAATCTGAAATGTAAGGTACTTTCCAGCTGATACCTGATTGGCTGTTGCTAGGAGAGTGGAGCAAGAAATGGGGCCAGGGTTTATACCGTGACTTTGCGGTTTTTCTTGCAACTGAAGCTTGGGTTTGTACATAACCTTGATTATAAGATATATTATTGGGCTGGTTTGATATGCTGAGCCCAGGCTGGAGAGCAAGCACACATTTAAGCTTTAAGACATAATTATAAGCTCAGTGATTCTTGGGCCCCTCACCACGACTTTGGACCGTGAAGACCCTGCAAGCAGGATCTTCTGAGATCGCTGCGGCCCTGGCTGCTGCTGCTATTGCCACTGCCATGCCATGCCCCTCACCTGGAGCCAGGCCTGTGGAGCTCCCCGGTGTATGGGGAGGTGGTTGTAGCCAGCATGGATACCATCGCGGCTCCCTCCCCTCCAAACTGCTGGCTTCAGCAACTGCAGATAAAGGTCTACTGGAGTGGTGAGATAGCACTACTTGCTGGGGATCCAAGGTAACAACATCAAAACGGGAATGACAGATGCTCTTCCCCTTGATAAATAGACAAGGCGAGATCTGTGTAATAGACTGGGCAGGGAGCCCATATCTGAACTGTTCTTCACAGCAGGTCAGGGGCAACTGACCCTAACTGTGAACAATTCTACCAGCATGCAAAGACAACTAGAAATCAGAGTTGAAAGGACATTGGACTTAAAGGAAAAGTCTCAGAGTGTGCTTGGTTGCTTCTGTTCATTTACTGACTTTAATCTATTCCTTTTTCTTTTTCCCCCCTTTTTTTCTTATTTCTCTATAAACCTCATCTTTGTATAGAGGAATAGCACACCAATAAGGAGGTTGGTTAGCTTGTACGTTAGCATCATTGTATGTTTTAGCTTTTTATATGGTTGTTGGTTAGTTTTCAATTGTGGTATTGTTTTTCTTTTTAGTTGTTTCAGTATTTGTGTCTCTTTTCACTTGCCAGTCAGCATACTCATCTGTTTTCCCTCTCACTCCTCTCTCTTTCCAGCCCCCTTTCCCCCCCACTGCCTTCTTCATTCTCTTCCTTCTTTTAACCTCATATTGCTTTCAGGGAGTAAACCTACAACACCACTGCATGGACAGATTCCAAGGCAGTGGGAAGTGGGTTTCAGACTATCTATATACCTGTTGGTGGATACCAAATCTGCAGGGAGATTTTGAATCACAGCTCTCCCCTTAATTAAATCTCAAAACTGCAAAAAGGACTGCCCTCAGCCTACAGTCCAACTCCAGAACTGAACAAAGCAAGAGGAAATACATTAGGAAGAATAGGAGATTGAACAGAAGTAAAAGCAACCCCTCCACCCCTGAATAACAGAATTAAAGATGGGGAAGTGGAGGGAAGGGAAAAGTAGGGAGGAAAAATCTGCACAAATGAAGAAAAACCAAAAGAAGAATATAGGGCTCACACAGACCCCTGGGAGGTCAGATACTGAGAAAACAGACTTAGGAACACAAACAATGAAGAGCCCCCAGAATGGTCACATGCAACAAACCAAGATATTAATAGAGAGATTTTAAAAAATTGAGGAGAGACAAGAGGAAAATAGGAAGGAGCTGATGACAGAAATAACAGCAGTAAAGAATACTGTGATGGAAATAAATAACAAACTAATAAGCATGGAAAGCAGAATTAGCCAAGCAGAGGAATCTCAGAGATTGAAGACCAAAATACAGAACTAACACAAACTATCAAAAACATAGAAAAGAAGCTTAAAAAGACAGAACAAAGCCTTCAAGACACGAATGATTACTTCAAGAGACCCAATCTAAGAGTAATTGGCCTTCCTGAGGCAGAGAGAGAGTCAGAGGCCACACTGGAACAAACATTTCATGGAATTATTAAAGAAAATTTCCCTCATCTCATTAGTAATGCAAAAATTCAAACACAGGAGATTCAGAGAACCCCTGCAAGGCAACAGATGAGAAGACCAACTCCCAGACACATAATAATTTGCCTATACAAAGTACGTATAAAAGAAAAAAATCCTAAAGGCAGCAAGAGAAAAAGATCAGACTACCTACCAGGGAAGACCAAATAGAATAGCAGCAGTTTTAAATACAGAAATCCACCAGGCTAAGAGAGCTTGGAGCCCTGTCTTCAATGTTCTAAAAGATAATTTCAACCAAGAGTAACCTACCCAGCCAAGCTAAGCTTCATCAGTGAGGGAGAATTGAAATCTTTCCCAGATATACAATCCCTCATAAACTACACTGCCACCAGACCACTGTTACAAGAAACACTTAAGAAAGTATTGAACACAGAAGAAAAGGAAAAAAGAACAACATTCTTCACAAGAGTACAGGCAAAAGATTAAAACACACATGAACAAACTCCAAAGCCAAAAGAAAGACATCACACAAACAGGAAGAACAACACAACTCTGTAAGAACGTTATGATAGGGATCAACTCTCACATTTCAATAATTAGACTAAATGCACCACTGAAAAGACATAGAATGGCAAAATGGATAAAATACCACGAGGCAACTATTTATTGTCTTCAAGAGATTCACCTCACTAGAAAGGACACTCACAGACTCAAAGTAAGAAGATGGGAAACAAACTTTCAGGCGAATGGAACACAAAAGAAAGGAGGAGTCACAATCTTAATTTCAGACAAAATACCCTTTAAGCTATCAAAAATTAAAAAAGTTACAGAAGGCCACTACATAATGATAAAAGGTTCAATCCATCAATAAGAAATATCCATCTTAAACATATATGCACCCAACATAGGAGTGCCAACTTTCATAGCAGCTTCTATGTAAATTCAAAAAAGATATAAACTCTAACACAATCATAGCTGGGGACTTCAATACCCCACTCACAACCCTGGACAGATCATCAGGACAAAAAATCAGCAATGAGATCTGGAACCTCAATGTGACTCTTGACCAAATGGACTTAATTGATACCTACAGAACACGCCACCCAACGACCACAGAATATACATTCTACTCATCACCGCATGGAATGTACTCTAAGATCAACCACATACTTGGCCATAAATCAAGCATAAGCAAATTTAAAAGGATCAAAATTTTACCATGTACCTTCTCGGAACACAGTGGAATAAAAATAAACATCAACACCAACAAGGTCCCCCCAAAACCCACAAAGACATGGACACTAAATAGCATGATGCTAAACAACTCCTGGGTCAATGATGAAATCAAAACAGAGATTAAATGATATCTGTAAACAAATGAAAATGAAGACATATCTTACCAAAATCTCTGGGATGCCACGAAAGCTGTAGTAAGAGGGGAATTCATATCTCTACAAATGCACATAAAAAAAATGGAAGGATCACAAATTAACAGTCTAACAAGTCACCTAAGGAAGCTGGAAAAGCAAGACCACCAAAACCCTAACTTCAGCAGAAGAATCCATATTACCAAAATAAAAGCCCAAATCCAGGACACAGAAGACAAAAAGATAATACAAAAAAATCAATGAAGCAAAAAGCTGGTTCTTTGAAAGGATAAACAAGATTGATGTTCCCCTAGCCAGAATGACCAAGAAAGAGAGAAAAAGCCCAAATAAACACAATCAGCAACACAAAAGATGAAGTCACATCTGACTCTGGAGAAATACAAAAAATCTTTAGAGACTACTATGTACACTTGTATGGAAAAAAACTTGAAAACCTTAAGGAAATGGAGGACTTTCTGACATCACACAACCTGCCTAGGTTGAAACAAGAAGAAATTGTGACCTTAAATAGGCCAATAATAATCAAGGAAATTGACTATGTAATAAGAAAACTACCTACAAAAAAAAAAAGCCTTGGAGCAGTCGGCGTTCCAGCAGAATTCTACAAGACATTTAAGGAGGAGCTGATACCAATCCTACTGAAAGTATTCCAGGCAATTGAGAAAAACAAAACTCTCCCCAAATCATTTTATCAAGCTGACATCACACTGATACCCAAGGCAGGTAAAGACCCAACAAAGAAAGAGAACTACAGGCCAATCTCTTTGATGAACATAGATGCTAAAATTCTCAACAAGATCCTAGCAAACCGGATTCAACATCACATCTCAAAAATCATCCATCATGACCAAGTAGGCTTCATCCCTGGAACACAAGGCTGGTTCAACATTTGTCAAACCATAAATGTAATTAAATACATCAAATGTAATTAAATACATCAAATGTAATTAAATACATCAAAAGATGTCAAAACAAAAACCACACGATTATATCATTAGGTGCAGAAAAAGCTTTTGATAAAATCCAGCACCCCTTCTTGATAAAAACCCTAGAACATCTAGGCATATGTGGAACATACTTCAAAATAGTAAAAGCCATCTATGAGAAACCCACAGCCAGCATACTCCTAAATGGACAAAAATTGGAACCATCTCCCCTGAAATCTGGAACAAGACAAGGATGCCCACTCTCACCCCTCCTGTTCAATATAGTATTGGAAGTACTGTCTAGAGCAATCAGAGAAGAGAAAGCAATCAGGGGTATCCAAATAGGAAAAGAGGAAGTCAAGTTATCTCTCTTTGCAGATGACATGATTGTGTATCCTGAAAACCCAAGAGAATCCTTACACTGATAAAGGACTTTGGCAAAGTCTCAGGATTTAAAATAAATGTGCAAAAGATAATCGCATTTCTTTACACCAATAATAAACAAACAGAAACCCAAATAAAAAGCACAATGCCATTCACAATAGCCACAAAAAAATGAAATACCTTGGCATCTCCCTAACCAGAGAGGTGAAAGACCTCTACAATGAAAACTACAAAACACTGCTCAAAGATAATTTGTTTTTTTAAAGTACTTAATAAATGAATAGGCAGGTGAACAGTTGAGGATAAATGACATTTATTCGCTTTGAATGTAATCAGCATTACATCTGACTTTCTCTGGTAGCCTTGCTGAAACATGGAAAGAGAAATTTTGTAGAGTAGGGGATTTTTAGCAAAACACTTAAAGCAGGTAATGAATTTCAATACATTGTGGAAACATTTTTTAAATATTTTTAAAGCTAATGGTAGTCTAGTATGTTTTTTAAGCTTGTATGCTTTACAGCTGGTCATTTCACAAATTTGTGGTTTAATAGGACCAGGCAAAAGTACTGTCATCTACAGATATTTGAAACACCAACAACTCTTGTTTCTTAATTAACTGGTAAATAGTTTAATTTTATATAAACAAGCTACATTATTGGGCATCTAAAATTAATCTATTTAGAAAATATGATGTTCTTCTTTGCTCTTGACTCATGAAAAATATGATAGATTATTCATTCTCTCACTTATTCATTCACTGATTCATCATATGGGTGGTGCTACTGAGTGTCAAGGAATATGCTGAAATTCTCAGAGAGAAGGAGAAAGCACAAAATCTCATATAATCCTTAATTCCAGGGCTTGCAGGATGATAACATGTTACATTATCTTCTTTATATGTATACTTTATAAACAAATATCATATAGCATAGGCTTATCAAGACTGATTTCAATTTGCTTTAAGAATTTGGTGGGGGTTTTTTGTTTTTTTTTTTTGAGTTGGAGTCTCACTGTCACCCAGACTGGAGTGCAGTGGCCGCTCCCGGCCACTGCAGCCTCTACCTGCTGGGCTCTGGCGATCCTTCCACCTTCCAAGTAGCTAGAACTACAGGCACAACTACCACGCCCGGCTAATCCTCTGAGATTCTAATGCCGCTGCTGATCTGACAGCAAAAAAAAAGAATTTGGTTTGTCAGATAAATGGACAAAACATTAGACCAGATTTTTAGGAACAGCAAAAATCAACATTCAGTAAAACCCACTTGAGCATGAATGGGACCAGATTACAACCTAGTTAGTGACCAGCTCTTCCTTTGAAATACCCTTAAAACCATAAATGCACCTGACTGGTGACGTCATCATCAATGTGGTCTGTGATTAACAGGGCAACTGATACTTCATCAGTGTTTAAAAATCCTGTAAAAACCATTGTTCTTACTCATAAATCCTGGAATCAGATGGAAACTCATGGTTGCATTTGACAAGTTTTTTTCTCCCCTCACTTATTAAACTGGCAAGTAACATAGCAATAAGTAACAAATGGGAAGAACAAAAGCATAGGGATAGTAACAAATGGGAAGAACAACTTCTACCTAAAAGGATTTGTAGGAGGACGCAGGGCAGAACACGTGAAGCACTTACCCAGTGCCTACCACATCCAGTCCACGTGTTAGACTCTCACCTGCTTGCTTATTCTCTTAAAGTCATGTGAAGTTGATGCTTATAGCTTAGAATCATTTCCATAAACACTCACTGATACTTTGTGAAATAACAGGTGAGTAATTAAAAAGCTAGAAATTGGCTGATGGTGGGTGGGTAGAGACTTAATGGAAGTTAAGAACACTGAGAATAGGGCTTGAAATAGGGGGCATGGTTACATCCTTTAGTCACTGGTTTTAGGAGCCAATTTTATTAGCAGGATGAGTGACTTCAAGTAGCCATTTTCCGATGCAATGCTAATGAGAGCCTGCCAGACAGGATCCAAATTTGGAAACTGATAATGGCTCTTCCTGGTCTGTAGATAGCCTAAAACAGCTAAGTCCTGACTGAGGAAAGGGATAGAAAGCTTTTCTTTCTGGGTTGTTGAGTTTGTAGAGGAAATTGCCTAAAGTAGAAATGAATATGTCACGCTTTCTTTCCTGAGAGAAGAAAATTGAGGCAAAGCTAAGAATAATAGCCTATTATCTAATTCTTAAAGTTATATACTGTTTGCTACATGAAATTATAACTGCATTAATAACTAGGACAATTATTTATGTAAAGAAGAAGGATTGTGCAAATATTTAATATATTTTTAACTACAGTGCTCAAAATGATTTTCAGACATGAGGGGGGAAGTGACTTAGTAAGTTAAAAGTAATAAATTCAAAGTTTTCTGGAAGATTCCTAGTATATCTTATTTCTGAATCACTATAGAAGAAAACAATTACCTCAAATCGCCAGAAAGCTCAAACAATTTCTTAGAACCCAGTGAAAAACTAGAGTGTGAATACAACATTCTGTATCTCATATAACATTTAGGAGAAAAATAAATTTGTTAATTTGAAATGTGTCTTGGAGAATTTTAAAGATATGTTTTCTCTTCCTCAATTGTTTGTAATTAAAGTATATTGTTAGGGTCATCAAAGCAGGCATCAGCAAATTTAGAAAGAAAATTGAGAGTTAAAATTCTTATATTAGCTAAGTTAAAAATATGATTTTTAGATTACAGAATGCTTTTTAATTTTAAAGAAAATGAATTTTTTAGCTTTTGTTCTTTATAAGTGATGAAGTGATGTGTTCATCTCTTGATATAGTTTGGTTATTAATTCTTTGCCAGATAGTTTGTAAATATTTTTTCCATTGTGTGGATAGAGTTTAATTTTCTGTTATAATATATGCAAAGATAAAATGAAATATGTTGAGGTTTTCTTTATAATCATCAGAAAAGCAGGCATATAAACATCTGCCTATATTGAACTAGGCGAATAGAAAGGTAAGCTTGAAATACTTTTCAATAGACTCAGAATTTATGTATATGAGTTTCCATGTCAAGCCACTTATTTTTTCTATTCTTCAATTTGTTCTGCAAAGCACAATTAGCTGAGCATGAGCTTGACTGACTAGAGTCTAGGATGTAGTCCATCATTTCTTGTTTTGGACATGTCTGAGGGGAAAGGCACAAGTCCAAGATAGGATGAGCCGTGTGTTTAGTAGCTGTTCTGAATATGTTTCTCATAACACTTAATTTACTGGGACTATGCCTGTGGTGGGTGGTCTCTGAAATGCTCTCTAATGATCCCAGGCTCCTGGTGCTGCTCATATCCTTGCACGATCTCTCCTTTCTGAGTGTGGGCGGAACATACTGGACCGGTTCTAGTGAACATGTCAGAAGGGATGGGATGCCGCTTGTGAGATTAGGATAGAAGAAGACAGTGGCTTCCATCTGGGGGCATTCCTTCTCTTGGATCTGTCATGCTGGGGGGTTGTGATCAGTGCTATAAAAAGGTCAACGTGGTTAAAAAAAAAAAGAACTGAGATCCTTAGTCCAATGGCTCTCACGGACTTGGGGATTTGAGCTCAATAGCCCGGAAGAAACCAAACCTACCAATACTCACATATGTGAGCTTGGAAGTGGCTCCTTCAGCCCCAGTGAGGTCTCGAGACACTGCAGGACATGCTGTTAAACTTGAATTTCAGAAAAACAAGCATAATTTTTATAAGTTTAAGCCTAGGCAACATAGCGAGAACCTCCATCTACAAAAAATAAAATAAAAACATTATTTAGGCATGGTGGCTGGCATAGACCTGCAATCTCAGTTCTTCAGAAGGCTGAGGTGAGAGGATCGCTGGAGCCCAGGAGTTCTAGGCCACATTGAGCTATGATCTTGTCACGGCACTCCAGCCTAAGTGACAGAGTGAGACTCTATCTCAAAGAAAAATAAAAGCAAAAACAAAAAGTTTAAGTAGATTCTATGAAGGGTTTGAGACATGCTAATACCAATAAATTATATGTTGCATATCTGATTTTCAAATTTAATCCATGTTTTATCTGGAAGCCCTAGACATGAGATGCTTTGAGCTAAGTCATGCTTAGATTCCTGACCCACAGAAATTGTGAGATTTAAAAAAAAATCTGCTTTAAACTGTGCAGTCTTGGAGTAATTTGTTATGCAGCAATAGATAACTAATACAATTACCTAATAATTAGATGAGGGCTCATACAAGTCCTCAAGGTTGATTAAATTGATTGACACGTGTTTTAATTGGTCTCTCAAGTACAGAACCAATGATTATGCTTTTACTTTCCTTGTCTCACTAGGGTGAAAGATAGCTTATTACTTTGGAGATGAGAAATAGAATTTGCATGTAAACACTATTAATTGAAATGCAGCTGCTGAGACTCGGGGCTCCATTAGAGAGATATTTGGGGGAAAATATAGATACTTTTAAAATTCTAATTTTTAAAAATAATTTACCTTCAGCAAACCATGGTCTCATTATTTTGAAAGAAAAAAATGTATTTCGGGGCAACTTTTGTAATTGTATGCATATTTTATACATACAAAGTCTGGTTAAAATTGGAGATTCCTTGCTGTGTTTGTAAAGCATCTTACACTGGTTCATCACCACACAGGTTCAATATGAAAGACACATCTTCAGATCTTCTCTTATGTCTCCCTCCTTATCTAACCAGTCACTAGGCAACATTTTTCAAACCCCTCCCTCTGTTTCCCTTCTCATTTTTTTGCCTTCCAGGCAGATGAGACCTCTTACATTCTGCCCGTTCCACAACCTGGTCTCTTGACTGAACTCCCTGCTGGTATTCTCTCACATACCCAGTGTGCCAATATCACACCAGAGGGTTTATCTTTCTAAAACATCGTAATTTTCATACCACTCCCCGGCTGCAAAAGCTTTTTTTTCTTTCCATGACTAGCAAAATTGCTTGCCAGCTTTCTTTTTTTCATATTGCTTCCTGCTGTAATATTATTTTTTTCTGGGTCTTGTCACTTTGCATCCTGAAAAAAACAGTAAACATGTTAGATGTCCCAACTCAATAATTTAAGCTCTCATTTTAAACTAAGTTAAATGTCTATCTTAATAACATTATACGTTAATTCTTTAAGTAGAAAAAACACTTTTATTTTGTATGATTTGGAAATAAGCCTATATGAGTACATAAATATGGCAGTGGTTTCTTTTATCTTGTCTAGAAAGGGAAAATATGGGGATGAAAGGTAATACTGCTCTATCTAATTTTTTTTTTTTTTTCGTGTGATGCTCAAAGACCGTTCTGCCCACTGGTGGCAATTTTTCAGTAAATCTAATAACCAGAGCTGTGTAAACAAAAAGAGACTTTAAGCCTATTGAAAATATGAATATTGTATTTATTTACAAAGTCATTTTTATTTATTAATTAATGTTTTCTTTCCAGTCATCAGTGCCCCAGTGCTAGCAGGTTCTGATGTTTTATTCATCAGAATTAGGTTTGGCTTCAAGTAACAAAGACCTAAGCAAGAGTGCCTTAACGAAAATAAGAATTTATTATTCTCTCAGTTGGATAAAGTGGGAATAATCAAGACTGGTAGGATAGCTTTATGGTGTCAGATACCCCAAATTCTTCTATATCATATTGCCACAGATGTGTCTTCAAAATTGTTCTTGTTCCCAGATGGCTGTAGTAGTTCTAGCTATTATATCCATCTTCTCAGCAGGTGGAGGAAGTTCAAAGCAAAGAAGGAATACCTTATACCCAGTAGCTCACCCAAGTTGGAAGAAGCTTTGGCCGCAGTGGTCAGGCAAGGGATATTTACATTCTTTGCTGAGTTAATCACAATTAGATTTAAATTTAAATTAATATTAAGTGGGATATAGTTTGCATGGATGAGAAAAAGCAAGCACTTAGAAAAAGTATGTGTTTTACACACTGATGCCACAAATCCTCAGGTGTTTATTCATAATGCCAAAATATCAATGATTAACATCTGACTTCTTGCTGTATTCTTAAATGATGGTGGGGGAAGAGAGAGAGAGAGAGAGAGAGAGAGAGAGAGAGACGAACAAAGGTGGGGAATCAAGAGAAAGAAAAATCACTAGAGAGTTTTTGTGTCTCTTCTTATCAGACCATGAATCCCATCATGAAGACCCTATCTTCATGATTTCATGTAAAACTAATCATACTTCCCAAAGTCCTCACCTCCTAAAACCATCATATCGGATGTTAGGGCTTCAACATATGAATTTAGGTGGGAGCACAGACATTCAGTCCAGAACACGACCCAAGGCACATTGTCATCTAAAGAAATTATGGCTTAGAAAAACTCTTGTGTTGTGCTATAAAAACCTATTACTATTTTTTGGCTACGAATATAAGTGTCATTGGCAGAGATTGCTGCTACATTGTACACTGCTGCTGCATCATTTCCCTACGTTGTTATATGAGATACTGAATAACCTTCTCAATAACAGTGTTCTATATCTGATAACTGGAAGCCAATTTGTTCTTTAATATGTTATGTAGCTGAATAATCTGAACTGCAGTATTTCTCTAGCTATATCCATCGTGCTCATATGTCACCCACTTAATCTGCAGGCATACATTCTTTCTCATAATATAAAGGTAATTCTTCATAGTCTGTTTAGCGTTTAGCACATAATGTTTATTTCATCCCCCCTCTTTGCCTGACACATGTGCTATAGAAGATTCTCTTAGAAATGGTTAGTCAATCATCAGGAATAAGAGGAGCATATTCTGAGAAGCTCTTCTAAAATGGGCTCTTGTGATGGTTTAATTCTTGGTGTAGTTTCTGATAATCCTTTGATATTGTTTAACATAAAGATAAATTGGAGGCTGATATTTGTAACATGGCTAAAACTTAGATAGTGGTATGTGTAAACATTTTAAAGCTTTTTGTAAAAACAAATTATATGTCGACAAGAACTTTGCATGCATGTCTAAAAGTGTAGGAGAGGAAGATATATCTTTTCTTCATCTAAACTAGGTTCGTGGTTGAGGCCCCTCTAAAAGACAGTCAAACAAGAGAAACACGCACTTACTGTATACGAGTTTTATGTGATTCAGAGTCTTCATACAAAAATAGAGCCCACCTACCCAAAACAACAGTCCAGCCTGAGTGTTTTTATGCTAGGTTTAATGAAGAGTGCACAGTGGGGAAAAATATTTTATAAAGACAAAAGATTATGAGTTACTGGTAATGAACTTGGGAAAATATACCAAGGCCTGTTTGTTCTGATTCTTCTTAGAATCCCTGTTTCTCCTGCCCCTTTCTTCTGGGTATAAGGAAAATGCCTCTCATATAAGAGTATTATGACCTGCTGCAGGGGAAGCCAGAGAACATTCTTCTTGGGTTTTATGATCAATTTTAAGGAAAAAAAAAATGGGGGAAGATGAGAGTGACCTTCCCACTTCTGCTGTTTTCTCAAATGCCAAGATGTCATATTTCGATGTGACATATCCTGAACTCCAGCAAAGATGTACTAATGTCATCTATAATTTCCCATTAATGAAAACTTACAAATGCCTTTTTTGTCTTATTTTTATATTGTAGTATATACATATGTGTGTATATATGACTTCAGCTTTCCTTATTTTCAACAGTTCCGAAGATGTTTTGACATTGTAAAGCAACCCATGATTTAAAGGTTTTCCTTGACTAAAAGATTTCTCAAGGATTTTTTATGATTTCAATAGTCTATTAAATGGACACAACTTTTCAATGACTGAAACTAGATTTAAAAGTGAATTTATGGTTTCTTGATGAGCCCTCAAAATCACTGCACAAAACAGGGACTATTAGGAAATTAACTTCATCACAGTTGTAAAATGCACAGAATTTTATAGGGAATTATGTAATGTAAACAAACAGATATCCCCAAAATACTGACAATAAATTTCTCTTTCTTGACTATTTCTTAGGCCTGCATATTTTGTCAGCAAATGTGTTAATTCATATACATTTGTGTGCATATGTATACATACATATATATATATAGCATTGATATATTCATTTAATTCATGTACTTTTTTTAAAGTTAGAAAGCAGGATTTATGAAGAGGGCAGAAAAGCTCCCACAGTGGGAGACGACCCAAAACAGGGTTGCCCAATTGCATGTACTTTTAAACTTACTTAATAACAAATTGCAACTGTAGTACAATTTCCCTCTAATACCCAAAGACTGGATTAGGAGGTAGAAGACTTGCTTAAATATGAGTCCTGGAGGTCTCATGATTTTTCTCATTTATAAAGTATAGATAGTTATGTGGTCATATTAATTCATATATATCAGAAATTTCATTGACAAAGCATAACTTGCCGTGAAGCTTAGTTTTGAAAATACATACATATGTGTGTGTGCGTGTGTGTGTGTGTGTGTGTGTGTGTGTGTGTGTTTGAATATCTTAAGAAATAACAAAACAATGGCCTAGCAGATGAAAAAAAGAAGAAACTGCATTTCTTAAGCAAGGCTAGTAAGAGTTCATCTTTATCATATTAGGTCATCTGTTGAGCTCCATGTTCATTTTCAATAGCTGACTAACAAGTTATCACAGACTTAGCTGCTTAAAACAGTGCCTACTTACTATCTCCCAATTCCTGTAGGTGAGGGCCAGGGCACAGTCTGGCTGTGTTCTCAGCTTAAGCCTCCCACAAGGTTTCAATCAGGTGTCAGCCAAGCTGCGTGATCTTCTGCAAACTGAGTCTCCTAAATTCACTCAGGTTGTTGGACAAATTTAACAACCTGCACGCTTCCCTGCAGGCCGTCAGCTGAGGGCTACCTTTCATTTCTAGAAACCTCACACCTTCCTTCCCTGGTGACCCCTCCATCTTCAAAGCCCAGAACTTCTTACACATCAAATACCAACCCCAATGGTGTGAATCTTCTTGATTTCCTCTTCTGCTACCAGCCAGTTGCAGCCTTAGGATTTTAATGGGTTCATGCAATTAAATTAGACCCACCCAGATAATTTCCCTATATTAAAGTATAATGATTAGTAACTATAATTATGGCTGCACAATCCCTTTTTGTCATGCAGTGTAGCAAGGTTTTGAGAGTAACACCAGCGGTAAAGGTCAAGGGGCCATTTTAGAATTCTGTGTACCACAAATAAGAAGTAATTGTATCATTCCATACATAAAAAGATGAGACAGATGTTTCATAATGTACCCCAGAATATATAACTTAAACTTGGCATGGCTGATATTACCTTTAAATATTTTTTAAATATATAACTGTCAACAAAACTTCTAGCTTTTCTTATTTTTCTCCTTGACTAAAACAGCGCAGAAATTTTTTAAATCAAACTAATTTAGTTTTATAATTAAACTTTTACTTAAATACAGACATCTATATTTAAATTTCAAATCATACCAAACATCTTGAGACATCTTTAAATTATTTTATTCATCTTCTAAATAAATAATTTTTTATCAACTTCATATTAGTATATTACTAAGTCCAGAGGGTACAATAATAGTAGAATTGCTCTACTTTCATATAGTAGAAAAAAATAAACAAATGAACAGATAGATAAATGACTGACAGACAGATTGGTAATACATAGATCTTGTGGTAATCGCAATAAAGATATTCCACTGGGTGTGATGACTTATTACACCACTGATTTAGATCAAGGAAGTCATACGATTTGAGGCTTAAAAGACTGGAAGGAACTGGTTATGGAAGAAGCAGAGTTGAAGTGTAGGAACAACTTTAGTGGTTAAGGAACTGAAAGAAGGTTAGCGTGCCTGTTCAGCAAAGATGAGAATGGCAAGAAATAGTTAAATGACAGGAAGAAGCCATGCCAGCAAGCTTCTCCCATCATAATAAGACGACATAGATTTTTTTCCTTCGTGGTTAGTTTATAAACCATAAATTAAGTATGTGTAGTCGAATACATAATAATTAGCAATGCCTTATCTCTAATTACTCAAACACTCATAATAATGGAAGTGATAGCTTTGGGTGAACATTTATCAAAATATATGCAATGTTTTTATGTGAGTATTAAAACTTACAGTTTTTCTATTTTGAGTACCACTTAAAAATTAGCGTGGTATGCAATGCATGTATTGTCTCGAGAAATGAAATTGCAATAAAACTGGCCTTTAGGAAATTGTTCTTGGAAACCATTCATAATTCAGTTAAGGGAATGACCAAAAGTTTGAGATAGAAAGAAATTAAATTTTCAATATTCTTTTAAAAAGCTTGATTATTCCTGGAATAGAAACTATTAAAGTTTTATAGCCTCACAGAGCTGGTCAGTTCAAATGATTATGCATCATTCACAATTAAAATTGGTGTTATAAGAAACATGCTTCTTTCTTATACAATAAAATAGAATTACTAGCAATCTCACAAGCCTTTCCACCTCTCCTCATTCTGCAGAGTTCTCTTTCCTCTTGTAACTGTTGCCTGACATAGTCTAACCATACCCCTGTTTTTATGTCTTTGGGTGACATACTATTATTACCTATGTAGAGCACAATATAGTCGGGGGGGGGAAGGACACTCTTAGTTATTATGTCTCTAAACCTGACTTTAAGAACTATGGGTGATTTGCTATGCAGAAATTCATCCACAGAAATTAAAACAAATTCAAACTTTTAGGTAGAGACCTACTTTAAAATACTATAGGCATACTCACCAACTCCAAAACCTTTCCAAAACCAATCATACCATCTGATCCCTTGACTCCTGCATTCTTTGAAGTTTTTCTGGTTTTGATAAATAGCGCTTACTATCCACATAGCATGACCTACACTTATTCAATCAATTATCAAGTTCATTTCTTTTGCTTCCTAAATGCCTCCCAAATCCATCCATTTTTCTCTATCCACATTACCCTCATTTTGCTTAGTTCTCCCGGACTCCTTGACTTGCTCTAACTACTAAGGTACTCTCCTCCCACGTTTAGAGACAGAGTCTCATTCTGTCATCTCAACGAGTGATGCGATCATAGCTCAGTGCAGCTTCTAACTCCTGGGCTCAAGCAATTTTCCTACCTCAGTTTCCTGAGCAGCTGGGACCACAGGCATCTGCCACCATGATAGACCAATTCCCTAATTTTTAATCCAATTTCACTCTACAACCAAAGCAATCAATAGAAAAACACCTATCTAATTATATCTCTTTAAAACAAATTGCCCTCAAAGAGAAGCAAAACAAAACACTTATGGTTTCAGTGCCCTAAGCCTGCTGGCCCTTTACTTACAGGAAACTTACCTTGTGTTAAGCAAACTGAACTTTTAGTGTCTCCAACTGGTGGGCTTCCCTGCCTCAGGGCTTTTGACCACATCGCTTCTTTTGTCTGGAATACCAGCCCTTTGGTCTCTATTTCTCCTAATCCACCTAACTTGTACTCTGCATCTTAGCTTGAGTATGACTTTTTGTTTAAAGGAAATTATCTAATTGACCAGACTAAATAAGCACCCTCCCATTTTGAATTGAACTTTTAATTGAAATAGCTATAGATCCACATACAGTTGTAAAAATAACACAAAGAGATCTTATGTATCCTTTACCCAGTTTCCTCCAATGGAATTATCTTGCAAAAACATAGCACAGTATCACAACCAGCATATTGACAACCAGCATGATACAATTCACCAATCACATTCATATTTCTACTGGTTTATCTGGCTCATGTATTTGTGTGTGTGTGTGTGTGTGTGTGTGTGCTTAGTTGTATATAATGGTAGTTTTGTGTACAGTAGTTCCTCTTTGTCTGTGCTTTCACTCTCCACAGTTTCAGTTACCCAAGATCAACCATGGTCCAAAAGTATTAAATAGAAAATTCCAGAAATTATTCATAAATTTTAAACGGTGCACTATTCTGAATAGTGTGATAAAATCTTGCACCATCTTGCTCTGTCCTGGCTGGAACTTGAATCATCCACACTGTCTATGTGTCTACCTCCCAGTTAATCACTTAGCAGACATCTTGGTTATCGGATCGACCGTCCCAGCGTCACAGTGCTTATCATCAAGTTACCCCTACTGTACTTAAGAATGACCCCAAAGCATGAGAGGAGTGATGATGATATACTGTTACAATTGCTCTATTTTATGATTGTTGTTATCAATCCCTTAGTGTGCCTAAACTTTATCATAGGTATGTATGTTAAAAAAATAAACAGTATGTATGAGGCTCAATATTATCTGTAGATTCAGGCAGCCGCTGGGGGGCCTTGGAACTAATTCTCCTTAAAGAAGGGGTGGATTGTCTATAAACCACCACAGACAACATGCAATTCCTTCACTTCAAGAATGCTTTTCTTTTTAATAGTCACGTCCACCTTCATCTTCTTACCCCCTTATCCCTGGCAAACCTCCCTCTGTCTCCAATCCCCCTTTATCTCTTCCAGTTTCCCCTTTATACCTGAGTTATCAGTTCAGACTTCTTACATCACTCTGCTGGACTGTGTCTTATTTAGTAGCTTTCATTTGGTGTCTGCATTCCCAGTTAAACTATACACTCTACGTGAACCACTTTAATTCTAGCTTCTATCACATTGCTAGGAGCTAACAGGTGATCAATAAGCATTTATTGACTGAATGATGGATTCCAAGGGGGGAAAAAAGGCGCAAAGTTTGGTGGAGGGAGTTTTGGCCAAGAGCCTAGTGATGCAGGGGAGGTCTGAATTCTAGGATGGGCCCACAGTGAAACACTTGACTTGTGGACGTCAGTTGACACAGGTGTAAAATGAGTCAGATTGGGACTCGAAGTAGGATTTGCTCAGCAAGCATCCTGATGCAGAGAGTTGAATTGGGTCGCTGCCAGCCAGACTGTACTGTACACATCATGTCAGAAATGGAGGGCATCAGAGGACAGCCCAGGCTGATGCTGTCTTTGGGAAATGTTCGGTGAATATAACCTGAAAAAATATGCCGTATCTTGAGCAATAGAAGGGAATTTTGTTAATGGTTGGCAAAGGTAATTCTGTGCATGATCTTGGTTCGTGCACCTTTGATTTGCCAGAAATTGCCTTGTGATATGCCGGGACTTTAGTTAATTTTGTGACGTGCTTTTCTCATGACACTATACTTCTGTTTTCATAGCTTAAATTTATAAGTATGGATATATGCATATATGTGTATGTATGTATCTATTTATCTATCTATCATCTATCTACACACATATAATTATAGGTATCCAATTATTTTATAAAATGAAGCCCCAAAACAAGAGAGTGTGAAACTTTGAGCAATGGGAGAACAACTTGATTGTATTAGCCTGTTTTGCATTGCTCTAAGGGAACACCTGAGGCTGGGTAATTTATAAAGAAAAAGGTTTAATTTGACTCATAGGGTCTGCCTGGAGCTGGCAGCTGCTTCTGGGTGAGGTCTTGGGAAGCTCACAATCATGGTGAAAGGTGAAGGTGGGAGCAGGTATGAACAAGAACAGAAGCAAGAAAGAGTATAGATACCTGGCTCTTTTAAACAACCAACTCACTCATGAACTAATGGAGTGAGACACTCATCACCAGAACGGCATTCATGAGGGGCTTCCTTATGATCGAATCACTTCCCACTAAGCTTCACTTCCAACACTGAGGATAACATTTCAACATGAGATTTGGAGGAAACAGCCATCCGAACCATATCACTGAATAAGAAGAAACAGATGTTTGCATGATGGTGTGAAATCTTGTTATCAGCTAATAGAGGTGGTGGTCAATTTGCCAGGATTACTGTAGAAAAAGAACTTTGTTATCTTGTAGTGAATGTCTCATTTTGTACAATAAAAATGTAATTTCATTAATTTTAGGAGGATTAAATAATCGGGAGAGGTTTTCACTTAAACAGAAGGGAATTTTGTACCTGCGCCAAAGTACCTGGGGCTGACAGGTGGCTAACGTCCTTCTGTGTGAGGGGAAGGAGTTCTCTGAATGGAAAGGAGATTTACACCGTCTTTTCGGCTTTCTTATACAATTTGTGTGTACGTTGCCCTGGTCACTGAACCTTCCCTTTCGCTAGATTGCATTGCAAGAGCATTTAACCTTTCTGTGTCTTATTTGCTGATCTTAAGAATAGAGATTATAACATTTGATGCTATTTTCAGGAAGCCTGAGAGGAGAAATGAGAGAGCATTTTTTTAAAAAAAGATCTCTCAACACCTAGAGGCAACCCAAATCATACCTGTTCGATGGTTTTATAATTCCTTGCACTGACATTACATTACTGATTTCTTTTTTATGATGTACTATAGAAATTCTTAAATTATTTAGGCTATGTCCATATCTTCTCCTTGTGAAAAAAAAAAATACAACATTTTCAAGATATAAATTACATGGGCAAAACTACATCGTGCTCCTAATCCAAATTAATTGTAAAACAATTCTTTAAATATGTTTTGATTTAGAAAATGTGAGGTCTATCATATGACTTAAAATTATGGTTTAAGGAGAATTTTGACATGTAGCAGTTAATTTAATTTTTTTTAATACAGTGAACGAAAAGAATTAAGTGATATGTCAGTATTAATAATAACCAAATTATGTTATGTGACTAGATAAAAAATAACACAGAAAGAAACTCAACAAATCAATAAGTCAGGCATGGTGGCTCATGCTTGTAGTTTCAGCACTTTGGGAGGCCAAGGCAGGAGAATCACTTAAGCCCAGGAGTTCCAGACCAGCCTGGGTGACACAGCAAGACCTTGTCTCTATCAAAAGTTAAAAAATTAAGAGACCTGTAGTCTCTGCTACTCGGGGGACTGAGCCAGGGGAGATCAGGTAGCCTGAGCCTAGGAGCTCGAGGTTGCAGTAAGCCGTGGTCATGCCAGTGCACTCCATTCTGAGCAATGGAGTGAGGCTCCAACTCACAAAAAAAGAAAGAGATTCAACAAATCAATGTGGAAAAGACAAATAACTCAACAGAAAGTTAGGAAAAGGAATGTGCAGTTTATTCCTTAGAGAAAAGCAACCGGCCAAAAATACATTTAAAAAAGATATTTAATATCAGAATCAGAATCAAATCACTTCCGCAATGAAAAGATTGGCAAAATAAAAAAGGTGGATAACAACTAACTTTCATAAAGTTGTGTTTGACAATATGTCAAAAGGTAAAACGCCTTCTCACTTGATGGGCAATTTTTAGAAAATCTCTCCTACAGGAATATGTCTATAAGGTCACAGAAATGTTTATGCAAAGATAGTTAGGGCAAGAGTGTTTGAAAGAGTAAAAAATTAGAAACCACCTAAATGTCCTGTGATTGGAAAATGGTTGTTTAGATTATGAAACATACATACAGCCAGTAAACATGGGCAATATGTAATCGCATTCATCGCTAAAATAGCATTGATCAAAAAATCAAATTAAAGCATAAAATAACACTAATGAGATCCAATTTATACATAAAAATGATCATTGCAAAGACATGAGGAGCTACACAGATGCATAGAAACATAAATACATAGGGAAACAACTAGAAAGAAACATTAAACTCTTCATATTTGCTCCTTTAGGGCAGGGAGCAGAAACTGAGATTGGATTGGGATGAAAGTTACTGCAAGGGGCGTGTTTGTTCGTTTTCCCTCATATCTGCCACGATATTTCTGGAGAGGAAGGGAATAAAATAAGGGTGAAATTATGTATGAGGTATGTAATTAACAAATAAAAGAAAGATACATTAGTCCAACTTATGATAAGTTGAATAAAAGTTTGCAACAACATGAAAGGTGAACAAGAGCAAAACAAAGCAAGCAGATATTCTCACATCCCTCCGTCTGGTAAGTTGCCTCTCATTCCGTAAGATTAATAATTAGCCGCATCTAAATTGCCTAAGTGGTTTATAAACAAAATCGAACTCACTACTTTAATTCAGGCAAAGCATCATATGCTTTTTCTATCGGTGGCTTTCTGATAGAAACCAACTAAGTGGATTCAATCCTTAAAACGTAGTGTATATAAGCCACTGATTATAAATTAGTTTTGTTAATTACTCACTTATGTAAAATGGCCACAATAATGATTAACTTGGCAACATAATTGATTAAAAAAACTTTGATCTACCACAACTGAAAAAGTTCTATTAAGTCATCATTAAAAATAAAGATTATAATACAAAAAATGATGGCATGTTTCTCACATTGGGGGATTTACATATTATGAATGGAGAAGAAGATTTAAAGACTTGTCTTTCATAATACTATGAAAAAGGGAGTTTTAGTCTAGATTTCCATGACCTGTCTTCTCCACAGACTGGGGAAAAAATATTTGCCAACTGTATATCTGACAAAGGCCTAACATCTAGGATCTACGAGAGATTCAAATGTGCCAAAAAGAAAAAAACACACAGTCCCATTACAAAGTGGACAAAGATATGGATAGACACTTCTCAAAAGAAGACATACAAGCAGCAAACAGATATATGAAAAAAAACTCAGCCTCACTAGTCATCAAAGAAATGCAAATTAAAACCACACTGAGATAACACCTAAATACAGTCAGGATGATCATCATCAATAACAAAAACAACAGATGCTGGAGAGAATGTGGTGAAAAGGGAACACTTCTACACTGTTGGTGGGAGTATAAACTACTACAATCTCTATGGAAAACAGTGTGGTGATCCCTAAAAGATCTAAAAATTGACCTTTCATACGACCCCACGATTCCCCTACTGGGAACTGAAATCAGTCTATGAAAAAGATACCTGCACATATGTGTTTATTGCAGCATTATTTACAATAGCAAAAACATGGAACCAACTGTGCTGCCCATCGAAAGAGAACTGGATTTTTAAAAATGTGGTACATATGCATGATAGATTATTATGCAGCAACAAAGAAGGACAAAATTATGAGCGTCCCAGCAACTTGGATGGACTTAGAGGCTATAATACTGAGTGATCTATCACAGAAACAAAGAACTGAGTATCATATGTTCTCATTTATAAGCAGAACTTGAACAACTATGGTAATACTATAGGAAAGGGATTGGCAGTAGTGGAAAACTGCCAGGGAAGCGGGGGCACCTCATCAACAAGAGTACCTGCATAATGAACATTTGTATACCTAACCCTGACTTGTACCCCATATATTTAAAATAATTTTTTTTAAACAGAACCGCCCAGCAATACAAGGATTGGTTAAAATGAAAATACAAAAAGAAAGAAAGGGATTGGCAGAAGTGGGGAATGCCAGGGGAGACAGAGGGACACACCTCATCAATAAGGTTATCTGATCTCAAACCAGGCGAAGTGGGGGCCAAAGTGAGACCCAAACTTTACCTGCACGATGACCATTTGTATACCTAACACTGAATTGTACCCCACATCTTTAAAATAAAAGATAAAAATTAAATATATAAAATTATATATACCATATATATAATGTTAGAAAGAAGAAATAAGTTACAAAAGAAAAAATAAATCTATTTTGTATGTGAATCTGTCATTTGCATGAATCAAATTAAAGCTGGCCACAATTTATGAGGAATGGAGAACCATGTTGAAACACAAGCAAATGCTTGGTATCCACTATTGCTATGAGGTAGCTGTGAGTGCCAGCTAGGAAGAAGGGAAAATTTAAGTTAATCTCACATTTCTAACCTATATAAAGGGTCTAGAATAATTTGTGTAGGAAAGAGATATATTTGTATGGATTGCATAAGCTATTCACAAATAAATGGATTATAGCAGCCATAAAATTATGTGGTACCCTGATGCTAGGAACTTCAATGACCCAAGATAATTTTTATAATAACCACGCAAAGATTCGTACACATTTTCAGTGAGTTCATTGATGTGTGCATTTGTGTGTGTAGTGTGTGTTATTATTATCATTTTGTGGGGGATGTTAGATGCCTACATGTTCATATACAAAGTATAGAACCTAGCTGCTCAGTTAAGAACAGTCCTCCTAGGGTGACCAACTATCTTGGTCTGGAATGGACTGAAGGGTTTCAAGAATGCAGGACTTTCCTAAAATCCCTAGCAAACTATGACAGATAGTCATTCTAGCCCTCCCTGCCTTTCATCATCTTTGCTACCCATTTAAGATCATTGCTCCTACTATTAAGCATGTAATAGTATGGACTTGTAGCATCTCTATGTAAGCATGTAGTCTGTAATTCTCTTTTGTTACCAAATACGCATATGTTGGGTACCACATGCATACATTACAATTATGGCAGACATTTTAAGGTGATTGTCACTCTTGATTTGCATGATATATTTTGGTCACCCATGAAAAATTATTTTGCCCAAGAATGAGAGGGTAAGCCTGTTTTAGGGCATTAATTCAGACTTACAGAGACTTCTAGGAAGGTGACAGCACTTCTTATCTTTGAGATGTTTAAAACCATCATTTAGATATAAAATGCATTCATAACAATAAAATACACAGCTATAAACTCCATGGGAGCAAATGCTATGCCCATTTCAGTCTTTTGTCCTGATGATATTCGAAAAAGTATGAGACTGGTGCATCTTCCCAATCAGGTAGTATAAGTGATATGTTTGTATAAATAGTGCTTATTCTTATCATAATGCAACATTTCTTCGTGTATGTAAAGAAATCATGTTTACTGGGAAACAAGTATTTTCTGTGCCTGTGTCAAATATATTTTGGAAGCAAATGAACTCTTCCAGGAAAACAGATATGTGTTAGGGACTGTTGTTTCGGGTTGATGTATAGTATAAGCATTGGCAACCATCTACAGTAGATTGTTTCACAGAACTGATTATTGGATGCAAGTGATAATTTTAATATCCAGGTCATCTTACCTAATTACAGCTTACTTATACTGGAGATCATGAGACAATGAGGTCTAAGTTTAGTTGTAAACATGATCGAAACCAACTTCACTTTAACCTCTAGCCCTCTTTTAGCTTACATCTATGAGATACAATACAAGCTTTACTTCACGGGTTCTTCTATGAAACTTTCCATGTCTCTTCTATGTCTCAGAGCTATATCGCCTTTCTGGTATAACTAATTCATGAAGCAAATGCTTACTGAGTTCCCATCAGATATCAAGTAATGGAAATAAAGCAGTGAGTGAAATGGGCATAGCATTTGCTCCCATGGAGTTTACAGCTGTGGATTTTATTGCTATGAATGCATTTTATATCTAAATGATGCTTTTAAGCATCTCAAAGATAAGAAGTGCTGTCACCTTTCTAGAAGTCGCTATACGTCTGCATTAATGCCCAAAAACTCCTACATGCTAAATGAGAAACTTACTAATTGGTTACCAAGTTATGATAACTATATATGCCTCTTCTACATTAATGAAAACATAAGCCATTGAAAATAGATAACTCCATAACTAATTTTACTTCTGGTAGTAACTGTTGTGAATAGACTTGTCATTTTTGAGTTTTCTAATGATTTGTTCTTTTCTTTTTCTATGATAACTCTAATGCTGGACAAATGTCAGAGAAAATAAATTCATTCACTCCCTTACTCACTCCAGCAATGTCTTCATACCTTCCCATTGGGTGTTAGAGCAGGCTCAGGTGACAGGCTAACAAGACCCCAAAGGCTCAGTGACAGATCTTGAGGCTATTAGAAGCAGCATTTGCAGTTCCTCCCGACCTCTGACCCACAAAAGCCAGAAGATCTAGAGTAGAACGAAAAGAGTCAATGAGTTCAATTCTTTAGTGTTGGATCTGTGGGACTCTCAATTACCAGGTGAACTCATAAAAACTAGTTATTAAGGACCCACTGCTTGTAAGATGCTCTGCTTAGTAAAGGTTAATAAAGCAAAAGTCTTTACATCAAAAACTTTATCAGCACGGAGAGGAAAAAAGGCATTCCTAACCAGCAGCAACATGGAAGTATAGGGCACATTTCTCTCTGATGTGGAGAAGGAATTCCTGGGATTGCGTATGTTCAAGGGAGATGGTAGTTCTTGCAGATGGTGTGATCAAAGAAAGATTTTACTAAAAATGTGACAATTCATAGAGTCATATACATACATGGTTCACATCATTTAGGACGGTCTTGAAAACATACACTAAGTTCTAAATTCCCACAGATGTGTTTAATCTGTTTGTACTTGTGTGTTTTGTTTTGGTTTTCTGATCTCGGCTTTCTGCATTAACTGAATTAGAACCTAATTCTCTCGCTATCATGGTTTATGGGTCTTGATGTCTGAGTAGAATTTTACAGAAACACAGAATTGGTATTTGGAAAGGAACAAATGTTTTCTCATCCAACTCTTGAGGTTTTAAGTTACTCTACAAAATGATTGCCTAGTTTCTGCCTAAATCCCTTTAAAGACGGAGAGTTCAAGGCCAAGTCTGGAAGCCCATTTTACTTCAGAGAGCTCTACTATGAGTGAGTTCTCCTTTAAGCTGAAAGTTGACCCTTTGAATGTTAAACCCAAAGAGTCAACTTTCAAACTGTGTAAGATGGAGTCACACATTCTGTTTCATCATAAGCATACTTTCAATATTGAAAGGCAGCTTAGAGTTCTTTCTGTGTCTGTACCATCTAAACATTCTAAATTCCTTAAGCCTTTCATAAACATGTTTCCTACAATAGGCCATTCATCATTCGGGTCTTCTTACTTTTGGATGCTTTTCATTTTGTCAACATCGGATAAGAATGGAACTCAATACTCTGTGTGGTATCAGTCATTAGTGCCAAGATCACTGTGGCATATTGGCTTTTATATGATCCAGATGGAGTATATCAAGCTTACCTAGTTAGCTTTATATAAATAACATTTCAGATACTCACAGAGTTAGGTTTTGGATTCTGAAATGGACTTTTGACTTAGCCTAATTAAATTTCACTAGTGTAGATTTGACCAATCTTTTTAGCTAATTACCTTTTGACTCACAGGTTATCAATATTAGTTCTTTCTTTAGGTACAGGAATGAGACCTGGCAATGTGAACATTTTGTTTTACCTTAGATTTCAAATGTGTTGTGGATAATATGAAAGTGGGATCCTATATTATAAAAACAAGAAGAAAATGATGTCGGCTTGAAATGCAGATTGGGCAAACTCAAGTAAAAATTAAAAATTAACATATGAAATTAACACTTGCCTTTAATTCATTAGAAGTAATTAAAATATTATCCAATTTCCATCTATTTTGCCTTAGATCAGAACCAAATTTTCTTTGCAGTCTTTTTTTTTTTTTTTTTTTGAGTTGGAGTCTCACTCTGTCGCCCAGACTGGAGTGCAGTGGCCGCTCCCGGCCACCGCAGCCTCGACTTGCTGGGCTCCGGCGATCCTTCCGCCTCAGCCTTCCAAGTAGCTGGAACTACAG
>CAUYQG010056956.1:0-14478 GCA_963574415.1 Tarsius wallacei | reverse complement strand
CAGGCTGTAAAATGCAGTTTAATCAGAGTGCCATTTTTTTGTTCAAATGATTTTAATTATTGGAATGCACAATTTTTTAAATATGCAAATAAAAAGTTTTAAAACCTGGAAAAAAAGATATTTTAACTTATTATGGGTTTATTGGGACATGATCCATCACAAGGCAAAGAGCATCTATATTGAGCTTGGGAGTGGGGGAGGTGGAGACAGAAAGAAAAATTATAAGTATCAATTTGTTGATCCCTATTTCCTTGTCACTATTAGCACAGCTGTACACAAATGCTAAAAGTTATAAAGGAGAAAACTGTCATTTACCGGATGAACGAGTAATCATTCGAAACATGGAACAGAGACGCAGGGTCACAGTATGTTTCATCATGGGGCAAAGGTTCCACCACTCCAACTATCTCTCGCCTTTGGGAAGAAAAAAAAAATACATTAGCTGTGGGTCGCCTATCATGAGAAGATAGAGTTGGCACAACTGGTGTAGTTTAGTCAGTCAACGATACTTATATTGGAATCGGTTCTCAGCTGAAATAGAAACAGTGTTTAAAAAATATCACAGTAAAGCCCATTATGTGGTTATCTTTTAGGGTTTTTTTTTAAAATATTCAACCAGAATACACCATTGGAAAATAGCTATGTCTTCAAAAAACTAATTTAATAAAATTCATAAAATGCATCACACAGCCAAAAATGTACAGTGAAAGCCCTAATAATTTTTCTCAGGCCCCACACTTAATGTGCTTCTGGCAGGCAGAATTTTGTAAAACTGAAATCTTACTTTTTCTCCAAAGCTAGCTCAAACATTGCCTCCTCTGTGAAGTCTGCTCCTGGTCCACTCACCTTCCATCTCCCTTAGCCTCCTTTAGCTAAGCCTCCTTTGCTATTTCTCTCCATTTTGTAGTTATTCACCTACAGCTCCTTTTTGCCCTGGAAACTTGAGCTCCTAGAGAGTGAGACTGCATCTTAGTCATCTCTATAGTTCCAGTGTCAAACATGGTGCCTAACACTAAGGAAAGACTTCATTTATATGTGTTAAATGGCTAAAGGATCAATTGATGCATTAATGAATCACTTTAAGAGTCTGAGTCCATGTACCTTTAAAATAAACTAACAGTGATCAAAAAATTGATCTGGTCAGGAAAAAAACATAGGGAAACGTATTTGGCATTGTTTAAATGGAATGCGTTTGTCCCTTAAGATTGGGGGATCATTGTAGACACAGCTTCAGTAATATTTAAATGCCAGAAAGAGTTATTACGGGTGCTGCTTCCATCTTCCTAAGTAAGATGTTTGTTAACAGAGAGAATCTTGATGGGAAAATGGTACTGTTTTAAACCTATGGATGTGGGACTGCATGTTACACATTATATCTTCACTTCAAAAAGGAAAAATAAGAAAAACAAAGAAAAATTCACAGGGGTCTGATGAAGATGGAAAGATGATCGATTTCTCTCTCTCTCTCTCTCTCATACCTATTTCATCCAAAACCTATTAATTTCACATTTGCATGTACCAGGCACAGTGTGAGGCACTGTGTTGCCCAAATGTGCCAGGTTCTCTTTAGCTTGGGATTTTCTCTGTTCTCCTCCACCCACATCTGGTTAACTTCCACACTTTCCCAGGTAACAACTTGGTTGCCTCATCTGACCCCCTAAGTTGGGCTTTGGATCTCCCCTTATATACTCATGGATCCCTGTACCCTCCCATCAAACACTTCACATTGGCCACTGCCTTGCTAAGCTATGGTGTGGCCATGTGCTCTTTGAGCTATGACCAGGCCATGTTTTCTTAAGCTTTGGCCCCCTCCCCTACCTCGGAGAGGTGAATCTCCTTTTTCTCTCTCTTTCTAATTTAGTTTTTAAATAAACTATATTTTCTAATCTAAAAAAACACAACAACAACACTACACATTGCAGTGGCTTAGATTTCCATATCCTACCATAGACCAAACTTTTTGGTGGGCCAAGGACCACCACACCTTAAATAATTAGCACTGGATCTCAGTGCTTTGCCTAAAATGTGGGGTCAACATTTTTGTTTCAAAGAATGGATAAAAGAATACACACAATGAATAAATTGATCACTTCCTACATAATATCACAGTTTAATAAGTGACCCAATACTTAAGAATATAGGGCATGAAGTAGTGTCCCCTGGCCCAAGGTAGGGGGCAGAGTCAAGGAAATTTTATCTGAGAGTTGGCACCCAAATGGAGATTGAAAATATAAAAAGGAAGAAGTTAATGTGTGTGTGTGTGTGTGTGTGTGTGTACAGGCTCTTCAAATGCTTTTAAATAAACAGCAAACTCATAAGAAAACATTTTACTGATTGCATATTTATTGACTTACTTCATCTCCCACCACTTTTGCGTCCACTGCTCTTTGGGAATTTCACCCTTAAAGACCATCCACCTCCACTTCTCTAACATGTAAGTAAACGGTAGAGTTCCAACAATCGTGAGTGCTTGTTTGAGCAGGAAGTTTATCTCTGTTTCTGAAAGTGAAATAGAAAAAAATATAAATATTAAGATGATGATAACAGTGGGTGTTTGGGGTTAAAGAGAATTTTTCTAATTTCAAAATATTCCTCAAGATATATTTACTATAAGGATGATTACATAAGAAATATATTGTCAGTAGACATAATTAAATAGATATTCATTTTGTCAACTTAGGGGTTTGGAGTAGGGTGGTGAAGCCCTGGAACAGAACAGGTAAATAAAAATCTACAAGTTACCTGTAATCCTCACATTTTTCAATAGTTTCAATTGCCTTGTTTAAATACCTCTTATCAGAGTTCATTAGAGCCCTTTTATCTACTTTCCCAATCATACTGTTTATTCTTGAAAGCTCCAGGAAGGCAGTGACGGTTAATATCTCATTCAAGATTGTATACCTAGTCCAGTGTCTGCCTACATGATGCCCTCTGTGAATCTTTGTTAAATAAACAAATGCTAAATAGATTCAGTGAAAAACCAGTAAGCCAGGGAGGGGAAAAAAATAAAAGAGCCACCCTAGAGGGCACCACTGATGATCAAAAGTACAATGTACTTTAAATGTATTCATATCTTCCTTACCAAGAATGTAAAATGCTTTAACAAATCATGTGATTTCATTTTATCCTTTATTAGTGTCATAAAGAGGTAGTGAAGCTCATCTCTAGTGTACAAAGACAACTCACTGGAATGTAAGCAGAGGATGTTATCTACTTTGCACATCACTGTATCTCTAAGGTATACATAAATACCTTATAACTATGTGGCAAAAAGAAAGATGTCTTGCATGTAGTATGTGCCTAATAAATATGTTTGGAACAAGAAAGGAAGAGAGGAAGGGAAGAAGGGATAGAAGAAATGAAGGAATTTATTTGTTTAACGTTATTCAGAAATCATGGGCAGAGCCAAGGAAAAAAGCAGTTTTCCAAACCAGTGGGTTTAACCATATCTAATATCATCTTAAGAAACATAGTGACCAGCCATTTTCATCTGCTGTCAGGGACTACTAAAAATTAACAAAACAAAAAATTATCTATTCATTGACTTGAATGAATAATATTTTAAAGTTAGGAAGTAGGTGTTGTTACTATTATCTATCTTTCCTTTGTTGATCTCCTTATGGGAGGATGCGGCTACTGCTTTATAACCTGCTGGGTCTGTGCTTATAGTAACTATTTCAGACATGATGGTAAAATTTACACTGGCCTGCTCCCAGGTCCTTTTGGGATTACCAAGGATCCGAAATCAGAGATCAAGGCAAAGTGAATTGTCCAGCCAAGAATGGAGCTCATGACTGACCTCTTTGACCAAACGCTCCAGCTAGAAGAGCTGATCTTTATGTCACAAATAACTAAAGTGAGAGGAGAGAGAGTACATGGAAGAGGAGAAGGTACTAAACTTTAATTGCCCTCCTTTTACAAGGAATAATAAAAAACCATGGCATCCACACTGAAAAATTTGGACTCCTGAACATGTGTTGTGTTCATGCCTCAGCTGGACACACAGAATGTTTCAGTCCCTTCTAATCTTGATATTAAACCACCTGTTCTTTAAGAACTGCCAAATTTCAAGTTACACTTTGCTTTGCATATTATGGGAAAAGCCAGGGCTCTGGTTCTGGTTCTGGTTCTGCCACCATGTTGCTTTTTGACTCTGGGCTACTTTTTCTCTAATCTTCAGCTTACTCCTCTATAAAATGGCTTTTAGAATCTGTTCCAACTCTAAAGTTTTGGAAAGCTCTTGCCTAGAACCAGAGGAATCCAGTCAGAATTCTGACACTAATTGAACCAACAATTTCAGTTCTATAAGACTGTTACAACATCTTTAAAAAATGAACTTCTATTAGATATGTCATAGGCTCCTGAGACCATTCATTCAGTTACCTCTCTTATTCCCTTTTCAATAATACAAAACCACAAGTTGACATGTTCTTATGTATACTTTTAAAAAAATTTTTGCTAGTAGCGATTTTCAATTACCGATAAGCACCTTATACATTATGTGGCAAAAAGTAGATATTTCCAGCATATCATGATAAATACCTTTACCCATATTAGACTAAAGAACCCCCAAAACAAACCATGAGAAAATGTCCATACCATTGTCTTCTTGAAAATCCGGTGGCAGAAGACCAATGGATTTCAAGTGCTTAGGTGTAGCTGCAGAAAGTGACATGATTTCCCCAACAGCTTCGTGGAACCCTTCATTGGCTCCATTTCTTAGCAAGAAAGGTTGTATGGCATAGGCCATATCATACTGAATGTGCCCCATCTCGTGATGGGCTGTCAGGAAGTGGTCCATTGTCACCTTTGTACACATAAGGATCCTGCACAGAAATAAGCAACACACTTAATCATTACAGTAGAGTTGTATGGGGCTTTGGTAGCATGAATGATCTTTCCAAGATTTATTCACCAATGAGTCTTGAGAACCCACCCCTTATGTCTTAGAAACTGTACTAATTGCTCAATATAAAGTGATAAGAAGGGCTGAATCCTGTTCTCTTGCTGACAGATTAGCAGGAAGACAGATAAGCAGAGTCCTCTGCTACAAAAACTCTGAGACAAGTACTCCATAAGTGATCAGTAGACACAACCTTGGGTATAACAATGAGCGAATGCAGGCACAGTCCCTTAGAAGCACCAAGAAGGGCATAACCGAGGATGTAATGAGCAATATGGATCTTGATCAATGTGCAGGAGTTTTCCAGGTAGATGGCAGGGAGGCTGATAGTCCTGGAATTACTCAATGAGAAAGGCTTGAGGGGAAAATGTGACATTCAGAACACTGCAAGCAGTTTGATATAACCAGGATAGAAAAATAGTGGGGAGCGGGGTTGAAACTTAGGAATCATTAGGATGCAAGTCAGAGTCTAGACGTGATGGCCTATGAAGCAGGAATAAAATGGCAAGAAAAGAGGGCCAAAGACAAAGCCCTAGAAGTATCAGTACCTAACAGGTGGGGAGAGGAAGACGATTCAGGGGATACAGAGAAAGTGCAATCGGAGATGTCAAAGTCTGAAAAAAATAACAATGCAGAAGTCAATAAAAAATAGTATTTGAAAGACAATTGTTGTTGTCTCATGCTACTGTAGCCCAGTGGGATAAGAACCGCATTTGGCAATGAGGTGGTGGGCCTTTTAACTTGGCAAGAGCAGTTTCATTTGGGTGGGTGTAGAGGTCATATTTCAGTAGATTTCCAAATTACTTTTCATACCACTCTGATCATGTCACCTTCCCACCCCTGATAAGTACCCTTTAAGGCCTCCTCACTGCTCAAAAATAAACTCTTAGCCTTCTTTATATACCCAAATATGACCCCAACCTACATTTTTTAAAAATTTATTTTAAAGATGTGGGGCATAATTCAGGGTTAGGTATACAAATGTTAATTATGCAGATACCCTTGTTGATGAGGTGTGCCCCCCCCTTCCCCTGGCAGATTCCTACTATTGCCGGCGTCTTTCTTATAGTATTGTGATAATTGTTCAAGATCTGCTTATGAGTGAGAACATGTGATACTCAGTTCTTTCTTCTGTGATAGATCACTCAGTATTATAGACTCTAAGTCCATCCAAGTTGCTGTGACGTTCATAATTTTGTCCTTCTTTATGGCTGCGTAATATCCCATCCTGTATATGTACCATATTTTTTTTATCCAGTCCTCTTTTGATGGGCAGCAGTTGGTTCCATGTTCTTGCTATTGTGAATAATGCTGCAATAAACATACGTGTGCAGGTATCTTTTTCAAAGAGTGATTTGAGTTTCCCCGCGTATAGTTCAGTAGGGAGATTGCAGGTTTGTATGGAAGGTCGATTTTTAGAACTTTTAGGAATTGCCAAACTGTTTTCCACAGAGGTTGTATTAGTTTACACTCCCACCAACAGTGAAGAAGTGTTCCCTTTTTCCTGCATCCTCTCCAGCATCTGTTGTTTTTTGAATTATTAATGATGGCCATCCTGACTGGAGTTAGGTGGTATCTTAGTGTGGCTTTAATTTGCATTTCTTTGATGACTAGTGAGGCTGAACATTTTTTCATGTATCTGTTGGTTGCTTTTGAGAAGTGTCTATTCATATCTTTTGCCCACTTTGTAATGGGTCTGTTTGTTTTTTTCTTTTCGGCATGTTTGAGTTCCTTGTAGATCCTAGATGTTAGGCCTTTGTCAGATATAAAGTTGGCAAATATTTCTTACCAGTCTGTGAACTGTCTCTCTGCTCTCTCTCTTTGGCTTTGCAGAAGCTTGTCAATTTGATGAGGTCCCACTTGTCTATCTTATCTCTTATGGCATGGGTACTTGGGGTTTTAGTGAGGTTTTATGTTTAGGTCTTTGATCCATTTAGAGTTGCTTTTTGTGTACGGTAATAGGTAGGGGTTTTGTTTTAATCTTCTGCATGTGGTCAGCCAGTTTTCTCCTTTCCCCAGTGGTTGGTGGTGGAGGCTTTGTCAAAGATGAGTTGGTTGAGAAATAGAGGTTTTGCCTCTGGAATCTCTACTCTGTCCCATTGGTCTATATGCCTCTTCTTATACCAATACCAGACTGTTTTGATTATTGTAGCTTTATAATAAAGTTTAAAGTCTGGGATACCTCCCGTTTTGCTTTTGTTGTCATTGTTGTTTTGCTTTTGCTTTGTTTTTGCTGAGAATTGTTTGGCTATTCGTAGTCATTTATGTTTTCATATGAACTCCTGTATTGTCATTTCCAGGTCTGAGAAGAATGCTGCTGGTAATTTAATGGGTATAGCGTTAAATCTGTAGATTGCCTTGGGTAGGATGGATATCTTAACAGTGCTGATTCTTCCAATCCATGAGCAGGGAATATTTTTCCACTTGTTTGTGTCATATTTGATTTCTTTGAGTAGTGTTTTGTAGTTTTTGTTGTAAAGGTGTTTCACATCTCTAGTTAGGAAGATGCCAAGGTATTTCATTTTTTTTGTGGCTATTGTGAATGGGATTGTGCTTTTTATTTGAGTTTCTGTTTGTTTATTGTTGGTGTATTGAAATGCAGCTGTTTTGCACATTTATTTTATACCCTGAGACTTTGCAAAAGTCCTTTATCAGTGCGAGGAGGTTTTTGACAGATTCTCTTAGGTTTTCGAGGTATAGAACCATGTCGTCTGCAAAGAAGGATGACTTGACTTCCTCTTTTTCTATTTGGATACTCCTGATCTCCTTCTCTTGTCTGATTGCTCTAGCTAGGACTTCCAAAACTATGTTGAAAAGGAGGGGTGAGAGTGGGCATCCTTGTCTTGTTCCGGTTTTCAGGGGAAATGGTTCTGATTTCTGTCTATTGAGCAGTATGCTGGCTGTGGGTTTCTCATAGATGGCTCTTATTATTTTGAGGTATGTTCCATCTATGCCTAGATGTTGGAGGGTTTTTATCAATCAGGGGGGTGCTGGATTTTATCAAAAGCTTTTTCCGAGTCTAATGATATAATTGTGTGGTTTTTGTTTTTACATCTGTTGATGTATTTAATTACATTTATTGTCTTACAAATGTTGAACCAACCCTGCATCTTGGAAATGAAGCCACATCTTTGAGATGTGTTGTTGGATCCATTTTGCTAGAATCTTGTTGAGAATTTTAGCATATATGTTCATCAAGGATATTGGCCTGTAGTTCTCTTTCTTTCCCAACCTGCTTTTCTAACTTAGTTTCTCTCTATTCTCTTTTGAAGCAACTATAACTACTTTATATTTACTGTCTACTGTGTATGTCAGATTCTGTGCTAGGAAACTTAGACTATTTTCTCATTTCTAAGCCTCACCCTAGTACTAGGGTCAGTTAACTGTGGCCTGCTGGCTGGCCCCCTGTTTTTATAAATAAAGTTTTATTGACACATAGTCACACCCATTTGTTTATGTATTATCTATGACTGCCTATTCAACAAGGGTAGAGTTGAATAGTTGCAACAGAGACTTGCAAAGTTTAAGTTATTTACTACCTGGCCCTTTACAGAAATGGATTGTCAATCCAATCCTACCCTAGTGAATGCTGGTAGGGCCCTGCCTAGACCTTTTTACCAGGCAGATTCACTATCCCCCAAGCTGCCTGGGTCATGGCTGATAGGGCCAAGAGCTGTTTCCTTCACTGTCTTTGGCAAATTGGGAGGTGCCTCGACTTATGTTCCCTTAAACTCTGAGGCAGTCTACAGCAATGACTGACTATAATATAGGGGTACAAAAATCAATCCCATTATCTTGTGGTTCAAGTCATGCTCCAGAGGGATTCATGGGATCAGGCTGAGGCCAAGTCTCCAGCAAAGATGGCATCCTTACTTGCCTCCTTCCCCTGTCCTAACAGGCAGATCCACCATTTCTCTGTGCCCTTCTCCATATCACCTTTCCTCAGGTCCCAGGTCCCTCTCCTCACTTCCCTTTGCCTGAGAGCTCTCCCTCAATGAGACACTTGCACAACAATCTCCAATTCAAGCTAGGGAACCCAACCAAAGATTCTCACAAAGCTACAACCTGGGAATTACAATTCTACTTTGTGAAAAAAGGAACTGAAGCCCAAGAAGGTTGAATACCTTGTTCAAGGCTGCCTAGTCATTAAATGACACACCTAGGATTCCAAAGCCTGTGCTCATTCTGCCACATCATACAAATCCTCCTTCGTCTATTTCTTGTTCTAGCCTAACTTGCCAACTCCAGTACACAGACCAGTTCCTGTCTCTCTGCATTTGATCCTGCAGTTCTCCTACTCTAACACCTTCCTCTCAGCTGCTAAATCCCCCTTGTCTTTCAAACCCAAGTCAAATGCCACCCACAAAGCCCTATCTGATCTACCTCCCATTGCAGGTGTGGTCAGTTTTGTTCCAATTCCCCATAGAGCATTTTCTGCGTCTCTGACGTGTACAACTTTCTCCCTTTTATCCCAGCTTATTTATTCACCTATTTTTATCTCATTCACCAGAGTGAAACATGGAGGGAAAGATCAAAGCCCGGTTCACATGTTCATCTTCCATAAGTTTTAGCACAAAACCTTTCCTGATGTGGGCACCACCATTCCCGTTACCAAGCAACTCAAATGGACACATAATACAGCAAAAGAAGCAGATTGTCTAAAGGTTCAAGTTAGGATCTCCTAGCAATCCTATTTTTCTGGAGAAACCCTAATGTGCTCTCATGGACTCCCAGCCTTAGTTCAAGAAGAATTAACTCATCTCTTTTGTGCTTAGAAAAGCAGAGAAGGAATCAAAGTTCAGCTTTACCCTGCCTCCATTGTTTCCCATTTAGTACCATCTCTGTACAAATCAACGTTACTACCTGAAATCGCCATTCCCCAGATCCCAAGCTGTGGGATGGCAGGACACTTTCTGGCCATCTTTTGGCTCAGTTAGCATGGAGTTTACCCAGAATTCTTGAGTCATATTAGGAAGACCAACAGACGCAAAGAACTTCTCAGCCTCCCTGAATATTTTCTGTGTGTCCCAGGCCTGGGGAACAAAAACAATTTTTAATTCCAGCATTAAAATAACAGCATTCTTAAGTGAAATAAGCCAGGCACACAAAGAGAAATAGCACATGTCCTCACTTATATGTGGGAGCTAAAAAATTTGATTCCATGGAGGTAGAGAGTGGAAGGATAGATAAGAGAGACTGGGAATAGTGAGTGAGACAAAGGAAGGAGAATGCAGAGAAGTGGGTTAAAGTGTATAAACATACAGTTGGAGAGATGGATAAATTCAATGTTTCATAGCAGAGTAGGGTGATTATAGTTAACAAAAATGTACTTGGGATGAGCACCCTATATACTAACTTGATCACTACACAGGATATACATGTAACAAATAAAATAAAATTCATGAACAAATTAAGGGAAATATGAATTTGTGCTCCAAAAACAAAACCATTCTCAATTTTGCAGAATAAGCCTATCTTTTCCAAACATTAGACTTATCAACATGATTTTTACAACACAAAGTATGGCCCATGACATGTACTGATGTCATCTCTGTCAAAAAACAAGTGGAATTCGGGTCTCATCTTTTGGAAAGGAACAAAGAACATCTTGAGGAGCAACCACTCCTTAACCCTGTGTCAACCCTCCTTCATTGGGCCACAAAAAATTAAAGTCATGTAGGCCAAGATTTGTGTTTTTTGTTCACTGCTATGTTCCTAGTATCTAGAACTGAGCAAAAAGTAGACACACAACAAATTATCTGTGAACCAATAAAAGAGACAAAATGCAAGAATTCTAGGTTGCAGCTGGCTTCCACATTCTGAAAGAAAACTGTGTCTCCTTCTTTTTGAATGGAAATACAGGAGACTGTAGAGCAGGGGTCCCCAGCCCCAGGCCACACAGCAGGAAGTGAGCAGCAGGCGTGCATGTGAAATTTCATCTGGATTTGTAGCCACTACCCATTGCTCGCTTTACCGCCTGAGCTCCACCTCCCCGCCAGACCAGCAGTAGCATTAGACTCTCACAGGAGTGCAAATCCTATCATAAACTATGCATGCATGGGATCTAAATTGCACACTCCTTATGATAATCTAAGGCCCGATGATCTGAGGTACAGCTGAGGTGGTGATGGTAGCGGCGGCAAGTACAGATTAACATTAGCAGTGAGGTTTGCCTGCACAGAGACCATAATATATAAATAATATATATAAATTGCTTGAGGACTCTTATCAAAACCCTGTCAGTAAGTGACACGTGAGTTAATGCACTTCAATTGTACAACTGCATCTGGTGGCAGGTTTTAAGTCAGAATCCAACACTTTAGTCTGTGCACAGTTCACCCATGATTTTATTTACCACTTCCATCCACACCTCTTTCCCACACTGCACTCTTGTCTCACAGTTTTGGTAAGCCCACAAGCTAACCCTAGCCAAAATGAGTTTTTTTAAAAAAATCACTGGTGAACTCCGTTGAAAAGCATTTTTTCATGTATGTGTTGGCTATTCATATGTCTTCTTTTGAAAAGTTATCTACTCATGTCTTTGGTCCACTTTTTAATGGAGTGTTTTTTCCCCCCTTTTGGCTCATTTGAGTTCCTTGTAGATTCTGGATGTCAGGCCTCTGTCAGATATACAGTTAGCAAATATTTCTTCCCATTCTGTGGGTTGTCTCCCCACTCTCTTGATGGTTTCTTTTGATTTGCAGAAACTTTTCAATGTGATGAGGTCCTCCTTGTCTATCTTATCTTTTAGAATATATGCCGTTGGGTTTATGACCAAGAATTTGTTGTCTAGTCCAATGTGCAGAAGGGTATCTCCTCTGTTTTCTTCGAAGAGTCTTATGGTTTGATGGGCTTTTTTGTTTTTTTGTTTTTTTTGAGTTGGAGTCTCACTCTGTCACCCAGACTGGAGTGCAGTGGCATGCTCCCAGCCACCATAGTCTTGACCTGCTGGGCTCCAGCAATCCTTCCACCTCAGCTACCACACCTGGCTAATTTTTTATTTATTGTAGAGACGAGGTCTTGCCAAGTTGCCCGGGTGGGTCTCGAACCTGTGGGCTCAGGCAATCCACTCGCCTTGGCCTCCCAAAGTGCTGGGATCACGGGCTGAGCCACCAAGCCCGGCCTAGTTTGAGGTCTTTGATCCATTTAGAGTTGATTTTGTGTATGGTGATAGGTAGGAATCCTGTTTCATTTTTCTGTATGTGGTCAGCCAGTTTTCCCAGCACCATTTGCTGAATAGGGTCTCCTTTCCCCATTGACTGTTGTTGATGGCTTTGCCAATGATGAATTGGTTGAGAAATTGAGGTTTTGCTTCTGGCACCTCTATTCTATTCCATTGGTCAATATGCCTCTTCTCATACCAATACCAGGCTATTTTTAACTATTGTAGCTTATAATACAGTTTAAAATCTGGAAGTATGATACTGCCCACTTTGTTTCTTTTGCTGAGTATTGTTTTGGCTATTTGTGCTCTTATTTTTGTTTCCATATGAATTTCTGTATTGTCATTTCCAGGTTCAAGAAGAATGATGTTGGTATCGTGTTGAATCTGTAGATTCTATCATACTCAGTGATCTATCACAGAAACAAAGAACTGAGTACCACATGTTCTCACCCATAAGTGGGTCCTGAACATTTATCACAATACTATAAGTGAGGGATCAGCAGTAGCGGAACACTGTGGGGGGGTGGGGATGGGGGGGGCTGGAGGTGGGTAGGGGCATATGACATCACTAAGGGTACCTGATCCTAAAACAGAAGAAGTGGGGACTAGTGGGAAGCCCAAAGGGTTCATTTGCATGGAAGCCACTTATGTACCCCACATCTTTAAAACAAAATTTTAAATTTTTAAAAATACTTTTTTTTTTTTTTTAGTTGGAGTCTCACTCTGTCGCACAGACTGGAGTGCAGTGGCATGCTCCAGCCACCACAGCCTCAATCCGCTGGGCTCTGGCGATCCTTCCACTTCAGCCTTCCAAGTAGCCGGAACTACAGGCGCGCGCTACCACGCCGGGCTAGTTTTTGATTTATTGTAGAGATGAGGTCTTGCCAAGTTGCCTGGGCAGGTCTCAAACCCTCGGGCTCAGGCAATCCACTTGCCTTGGCCTCCCAAAGTGCTGGGATTACAGGCTGAGCCACTGAGCCTGGCCCAAAAAATAAATTTAAAAAAAGGGAAAGACCCAGTAATGAGACAGTAGAAAACTCTAAGACTGCCAACAAAATAAAGCTGCATTTAAAAGATAATATCAAGAGTCCTACTTAAATTATGGGTTCACTGCAAAAGGTGATTCACATTCTCCAAGCCCATCTTGTATAATATGAGATGACCAGCTACCCAACAAAACTGTGAAACCTTCAAAACTGCCTTGCTACATGGAGATCAGGCATCCCTGCATTAGAAGATAAGCCTTTGGAATTTCTCAAAAGAAAAAAAAAAGTGAACATGAAAAACAGAAGAAATTATTGAAGACCATTACTTCATCAACTGTGTCTGCACTGAGAGCATCCTACCTAGTGGCTAACCACATTGCTAAAGCTAAGAAGCCCTCTACTATTGGCGAAGAGTTGATCCTGCCTACTGCTAAGGGCATTTGTTATGAAATTTTAGGGAGGCTGCAGTTCAAAAGGTGGCACGTTTTCCTCTTTCGACTAGCACCATAACTAGACAAACTGATGAAGTAGCAGAGGACACTGAGACACAACTGTCAGAGAGGATTAAGAAGTCATGGTATACAATCCAAGTTGATGAGTCTACCAATATAGACAAGGGAACACTGCTTGTTTTTGTGCGATATATTTTTCAGGAGGAAGAATATGTTATGTACACTTTTATTGCCAACCAATACCATGCTGCAGAACTATTCAAGTCTTTGAATGATTACATTAGCAAGAAAACTCAATTGGTCATTTGGTGTCAGTATATGCACAGACTGGACAGAGCAGCTGCCATGACTAGACGATTTTGTGGTTTCACTACTGAGTCAAAGAGGTCACTTCTGAATGTGACTCTATGCATTGTGATATCCATAGAGAAAAGCTGGCTAGTTGAAAAACAATACCTGAAATTAATGTTTTGCAGGATGTGGCAAGGATGTGGAGAAAAAGGAACACTTCTACACTACTGGTGGGAATGCAAACTAGTGCAACCTCTTTGGAAGACAGTGTGGCGATTTCTGAAAGAACTAGAAATTGACCTTCCATATGACCCAGCAATTCCCCTATTGGGAATATACTCAGAGAACTCAAATCATTCTACAAAAAAGATACCTGCACACGTATGTTTGTTGCAGCTCTATTCACAATAAGAAAAACATGGAAACAACCATGTTGCCCATTGAAGCTGGACTGGATAAAGAAAATGTGGTACATATACACAATAGAATATTATGCAGCCATAAAGAAGGACAAATATATGGCCTTCACAGCAACTTGGATGGATTTGAAGTCGATCATACTCAGTGATCTATCACAGAAACAAAGAACAGAGTACCATATGTTCTCACTCATCAGCGGACCTTGAACAATTATAATACTATAAGAAAGTGTTTGGCAGTAATGGGAAACTGTCAGGGGAG
>CAUYQG010056954.1:0-21451 GCA_963574415.1 Tarsius wallacei | reverse complement strand
CATTTTGGTGACATTAGAACAGTCATTCAACACATGCATTTTTTGTAGCTAAGTTGGACTAAGCATAAAAGCTGCTTGAATTTGAAAGTGTACCTTTTTTATGCCATCTTCTCCCTGCTCTTGTACTTGCCCTTGTCCATTTAACCCTACAGTGCCTCGGTGGTACCTAGACCAGCAGCAGCACTTGTAGATGTGTTAGAAATGCAGGTTCCCAGCTCTGCTCAGGCAGAGGCTCTGCGTTTAATGCACCCTCCAGGTGGCTGACACCCACTGGAGTTGGAGACCATGTGGCCCACGGACATGGCCCTCCACTCACACTCTTGCTGTCCATCCACTCACCTGTGCAGGCCCCTCAGCCCACAGGGCTGGGCTTCTGCAGACTGGGAGGCCTGGAGTTTTGGGGTTTGAAATCTACAGCTAAACCCAATATGCACCCAAAGTAGACCTCAGAGCTAGCCTTTCGGGTGTGATCATAAGTGTGACTTCTGGAGCTCAGGAAAATTTCTGCCAATTTCTTGAGAGTGTTTTGCCAAGGAGGGAAGGCAGGATTTAATCTAGGTCCGTCCAGATATTTTTGCTTTATCAGCAGTTTTCCGACCCATGTTCTGGAATCAAACACACTCAGGGTCATCAGTCAACATGGCCTCTTGCCAGGCTAAGCCTTAGTATCCTCATGTGTATAATGGGGTGATTTGGCCCCACATGTGGGAATACTGCCAAGAATAGAGGAGACAATTCAGAATCCAGTCCCTGCCTGGCACGTCATGGGCACCTATTGGAAGTTTGTTGTCATTGCTAAGAGTGTTGGTCACCTCTGAGATGTGTCGCCTATGCCGAGTTCACGCTGAGTTAGAAGATGCTTGTTCTGGGAGACATTTGAGTTTTTTTTTCTGGAACAAATCAGAGAAGATTGCTGTTGGTTTGTGGGATGGTGGGAGGAAAGATTTAGGTAGAAAGATTTAGGTGGCCTCGGGCAGGATTTGAGGACGCAGGACAGACATCATATGCAGCCCTGCTTACCCACTAACACATCCTCCCCACACACGTGTGCACACACACATGCACATGCATACGTAGGCACACAGAAACTGGGGTTTCTTTCTGCAATTACTCTACATATTTTTGATTTAGTTTATTCCTTATGAAGCAAAGTGGCTTTCTGATAAAAGGTTGCATCTGCATTTAATTTGCTCTAATAAAATGTGATTTCTGCACCCCACCGGGCATGTGAGGCTTAATTTTCTTAATGTGCTGTTTCCGCTGTGCAGCACGGCTGTGGGTCTGCATTGGCAACACTGCAGGGGCAGCATCCAACACACCTCTGTCCCAGGCCATCGGGACCACGTTCGGCTGGCCATAGGCAGAAGGACGCTGGGCACAGGTCATGTGATGGTGGAGCCAGCTGGCTTTAATAGTTATTTATTTATTTATATCTCCACACTTTGTTTTAATTGTATAATATCACCACAAGGAGAGCATTAGGGGTGGTGCCGGTTTCGGTGTTGGTTCCGGTTCCGAGTCTCTAGTCTGCTTCTACCTCATCCTATCCCTGAAGCTCCCTCTGTAAAGATCTCATTTCTGTAATTATAGGAGCAAATTAGATGACCACCAACCTCCAGACTCTGATGCTATGAGGCAGGGACTGCAAGGACAGGTACCACTGTGCAGGTGGCCATATGTGGCTATTGGCCACAGACAGACAGACAGCCCCCACATCCTCTGGATCTTCCTCCATGTTCAGCTTCTTAAGACAAGATGGAGGGGCTGCAGTTGCAGGTGAGCAGGGTATGGGGTAGGGGTGCAGGGAAGAGCCCTGAGGTTCAGACCCACCTTTGATTCTTCCCTTATCTGGTGGCGTGACCTTGGGACTGTACTTGATCCCCTGAGGATATATTTCCTCATTTGAAGATATGATTGTGGTTTCTGGCTTTCTTCTATTTCTGACATGCCATGACTCCACAAAGCTGAAGTGCCTGATTTGCAGGGCAAGCCAGAGTACTCACAGCATTGAGGTAAAGCCTCGGGGATCCTCCAGCGAGAAACTTTTCACCACCTGGGATGGTACATGGACTTCCATGGACAGTTGCCTGAGGTCAACAGAATCCTCAGAGTAGCTTTGGCAATGAAGTTCCTCCAAACATCCTGGGATCTTTCTGTTCTTCCAGCCCTAAGGCCTGCAGAGTGTTCTTCACAGCATGGTCTTGGGGGCACTGCTGTCCCTGTTCCTGAGGGAGTCAGCCTCTGTTCAGCATCCTTCTGGGAAAGTGGACAAGATCACTGGATGAGGACACAACCACATGCTCTCCTATCCCCTTTCCCATGGCATACTCACTGCTGTGGTGGGTACGGTGCTGACTTTCCTCTTCCTGTGTGCACTTTGGGTACCTGGGGGGCCCATGGGACTGTTTTTCTGGCAAGGTAGAGCACAAGGTGCTAACATTGGCTCCCAACCTTGAGTGCTGCAATTCATGTTTGTTATTCTTATCAGTCTGGTGGCTTGACTTTGAATGCATCCTGTGTCTGTACAGAGGCCCTTAAGTTAAACAAATAGGAGAAATGATGGAGCAGAGGACCTATTTCATGAGCTGTCAGCTGAGAAAAGTGTGGGCAGCTGGGCTGGGTTTGAATGGCATTCTCAAAATGTCTGCGGCTCCATAGCTCTGGTTCTTGATTTATTGTGTTTAACAGGCATTCTGTCCCTTCCCCTGCTTTGGACTCTCATAAAACATACGAACCTGAAGGCAAGTTGCTCATGCACTCACCCTTGTTTATATCTTAGCAAGATGATGTCTCACTTTGGGCATTGAGATGTCCCTTAGAACTGGCTGAACAGAAACAAGAGCTCCTATGTCCCTTCTCTGCTGAGTCAGGTGCTGGATAAATGACTGAGGGTGGACACGGGAGGGATGAGACTCCTGCCACAGGGTCCTCTGCAGTAGATGTGGGACAAAGCATCACCATGGGCCATGCATTGCAGCAAGGAGGGTGAGAAGGTGCCCAGGCCTGGCAGCAGAATGTTGATCCCAGACCAGTTACACAGGCCATACCTGGGATCTTGTCTAAAAAAGGCAGAGGTTCATGCCCCAGAGATCTTGCCCCAGACCCTGTGCTATAACAAGCTCACCAAGTGATTCATGCACTTATTAAAGTGTGAGGAGCCCTGGCTATGATGCAAGGGGACCATCATCAATAGCTATGATATGACTGGAGATGACATCCCCAGGAGGTGAGGTTGGGCTGAGTACTTAAGTCGGAGTCAGCATGTGCCAAGCTTGGCTTAAGTGAATACCTTGTGTCAGAGGAGGATATTCCCCAGAGGCCTGGTTTGGGGGTTGGGGCACTGCAGTAGAGACTATTATGTGGTAGCAGCAGTAGCCTGGGTGGGAAGGAGCAGGTGCCAGGGTCCACCTGGTCCTCACCTCCCCAGATGGTGATGTGGGTGTGCTGTGGTTGGGACTGGAGCCTGCAGCCAGACTGTCTGTTTTCTGACCTGCTGACCATGTGAGCCTGGGCCAGTTGTGGAGCCTCCATGTCCTTAGACATAAGGGCAGTGATCCTAGCAGCTCCCACCTCATGGGGCTGTTCCTTGAATTCCTTGAGTCAATGCATGTGACCTCTCAAAGCACTAGCTGGTGCATGGCAAGTGTTGCTTGAAACTGGCTGGTTGTCCCGTAGAATTGATGTTCCTGTTTTTGTTTAAACATAGACACTGACCCTCCTGGTATTACAACTTGAGAAACTCACATCGGTACTATCTGAGGTTCTTTCTCAGGAAACCAGCCATCAGGCAAAGGACTGAAACTCACCAGATCACCACATCCAGACAAGCAGACCTCAGACCCCCTCATCTGTCAGAACCAATCCCCTGCTACCCATTGACCTCCTTCTCTTTCTCACCCCTCTTAACTCCTGTTTCCCACACACAGCCACATTTCTTCCCTGTTTAGACATAAACCTCCAACTTTAGTTGGTTGAGGAGACAGATGTGAGATTTGCCTCTGTCTTCTGGCTGATGTCACCCACATTAACAAACCTTTTTCCCTGGCAACACTTCTTATCTCAGCGATCAGCTTTCTGTGTGGCAAGCAGCCAGACCAGATGTTCAGCAGTGTACACCAGTGATGAGGACAGGTGGTTGGTACGTGGTGAGCACATTGGGGATGGCGCCAGCTTCTGGTCTGTTTCTGTTTCTTTATAAAGAGTGTTCTGGCAGCCATAAGATAATGGAACAGAAAGAGAAATAGATGCTGGTGGAGTTTAGTGTGAAATACGAGAGTGGCAAGCCTAGCCCCAGCTCCCTGCTGGCCTTGCTCTGCGGAGGAAAGACCAGATCCAAGGGCCACATGTTTATGACCCCTGGTTCTAGGACAGAAGACAAGTAACAGCATTCCCAGGCAAGGCCTGGCCCCAACATCACCCACATGTCAGGAGCTGGGGGACCAGGAATGAAGATGGGCTTCCACCTCAGAAAGAGAAGATTCTATACAGAAAAAATAAATACTAGTTCTACGGGGCAGGTTGGCCACATCAGGGCTGGCAAGTGGCAGATCTGGGAAGCCATGCCTGTGATGGGAGCACTGCACTGCCTGCCTGTATATGGCCTGTCCTCTCGGCCCTCCGAACCACAGTCATCGGCCAGCGTGAGACCAGAGATGCAGCTCTCAGCACTGCCCAAACAGTCCTGTAGCCTATACCGTGTAGCATCACTTTTCTGTTTTCTTAACCCTTTCCTTGTTTAACCCAATGGTACTCTCCGGCAGTGCTTGTGGCTGCAGTGTTTACACCGAGATTAAAAAAAAAAAGCATCACAGAATCTTGTAATTCTCCTCCTCCTCCCCCTCCCCCCTCCTTCTCCTTCTTCTCCTCCTTCTCCGCCACTGCAGCTGCTGCTTCTTGCAATTCTCATTAGGATTAGAGACAGGTTCTATTCAGAAATAACTCCAAGAACAGATTTAATATTTTTATTTTCTCATTGGAAACCAGTCAGATTTGTTTCGGCCTCGGAGTATGTTTATGCAAAATTAAGTGAACTCAATGGTGTGCTGCAATTATGGGTAAAAGGTTAATTTACTTTTTAAAATTTGTTATTAGTATTATTTTACCCAGGAATATAGATTCAAGTCACCCTGAATCTATGCACCAGTTATAGGCTGGAGATTATTTAAAGTTTATTTATGAAAAAAGATAGGAAGAAACCTAAGTAAGTAGGAGAGAGAGAGATGTAAAAAAAGTTATGGGTATAAAAGTACCTTTTTAGTAAGGAAGTTTATATAAAAAAGTAAATAATTGTATATGTAAAAGGATGGTATGGTAAAATGACTGATTATTTAGAAAAGAAAAAATATATAAGGCAAAGCAGAGAACACGTTGTTGGACAGTATTAAGTAAGTCATAGCAGGGAGAAGATGGCATAAAAAAGGTACACTTTCAAATTCAAGCAGCTTTTATGCTTAGTCCAACTTAGCTACAAAAAATGCATGTGTTGAATGACTGTTCTAATGTCACCAAAATGGCCTCTTTTCAGCCTATAACACCGCTGCTCCACTTTTCTAAGCTGCAAGGGGACAGTGGCACCTTGCCCCAACACCGGGAGACTTGTGGTAAGTGTGGGTATCCTGTCTTGTTCTTCATACCCCCAGGCCAAGCAGGAAAGAGATTTCATGGACGGGCACTCCCGGTGTGGACCTTCTGAGACCCCAGAGCCTGGCAGGGAAGCCCTGAGGACTGGGGCACAGAGGTCGGAGCCCCATCCTCCTGCTGGGCAGGCGTTTCTGCTCTTGATCCATCCAGATAGCAGCGCCAGCCCCACCACTCCCTGAATGCAGCGAGTGGGGCCAGGCGTTGACTCCGACTTGCCTTTGACTATTTTGCACTCAAGTCTGAGAAGCCAAGTGCAGGCAGGTCATGACTGCAGCACTAGGCAGTGATGACACAGGCTATGACGGTGCCTGTCAGGCTCAGGTTGGCTCTCTCTGGGGCCTCGTCTCCACATCCTGGATTCTGTTCCTGAAATCCCGGCATCCCTGTGGTTCTGCAGTCACAAGGTGGTCCCCAAGTGAGTGGCTACTGAGCCAGGGAACGTGCACTGCTTGTGGCTGCGCACCTGGCGTGTTGTCTTCACTTGTGCCTGATCAGAGGAGGGAACGTGTCAAATGTTCGTGGAGAGTGTAAGGTGTGGCTGAGGAGCAGCAATGATCATCTGCCCCACTTCTGAATCTTCCCCTTCTGTGACTGTGTGAGTCTCGTGTCCTTGCGGCGGGGCGGAGTGGGGGAGCTGGCTGCAGTTCACAGAATTAAACAGAGGGTGGGAGTGGGGGGACTCGCCCTGGCATGCAGGGTGGCAGGAAGGGACTGGGAGAAGCCTGGATAGGCGGGGGTCCTAAAGTCTCCCCCTTGCCCCCATGGTGTCCCTCCCAAACATCCCTTCCTCTTCTCCTTTAGGGTGGCTTGCAACTGAATTTTTCTGTTTTCTCTTAAAATATTCTGTGAATGAATTCCATCTTCTAACTCCCCTAAGATCAAAACATATTGTATCCCTGATGTATTTACATGAAGCAGAATATGAAGGGAGCGTGGAGAGCCTCCTGTTGTAAACACTCACAGAAGTGGTACAGGCCAAGGAAACACTATGAGAACACCTGGGTCCAAGCCAGAGATGCACCTCTCTTGGCTCCCCTCACTCCCGTCCAACCACTCAGTACACAGATGGGTAAACTGAGGCCTGGTTTGGAGATGAGCCTGTCCTTACCACCCAATCAGTGAGCTGGTGTGAATGAAGTCTCTGATTCCCAATCTAACCATCTTTTCACTCCACCACACCCAGCTGTGGTCTTAAAATATGAGCCAGGCATGGTAGCAGTCCCAGATACTCAGTAGGCCAAGGTGGGAGGATTGCTTGAACTCAGGAGTTGGAGGCCACCCTGGCTGACATAGCTAGACCCTCATATGTTACATCCACCTTTATATCACATAAAATGTAATAAAACACAAGGAACTACACAAATGTAAAGTGGCAGCAGCATCAATATAAGTTTATTACATTTTATCGATCATGAAGAATAAAACCAGGACCAGGCCCAGCCTCCTGCTTGGCATGCATGTTTTGGGCTGTGGTTTGTGCCTCAGCAGTCCCCCCAAGGGCCCTGTAGCTCATTACCTAAGTCCCACCCGCGCTTCCTGCCTCCTACCCGACAGGCCTCCCTATACCTGCGTGCGTCCTGGCTTTCGGCTCTGCTGACGCATTTCCGAGTATTTCCCCCCACCCTTATCTGCCCTCCACATTTTCTGCTCTTCTGCGGCCATCCTTTTGAATTTCAGAAAAAGCTAATCCCAGTTATTTATAACCCAACCTCCTGCAATTTCAGGATGCTGTTTCTCTGCCACGGGGAAAGCTTAGATTAGGATTTCGAGGAACTTTATTTTTTTTTCTTTTAAAAGACTGTCTCTAGGAATATTTTTCTGTGAATGAATTCACTCTCGAGGCATCCAAATCAGGCCCTGGAGTCCATTGACTCATTTTCTAAAATGAATTTTTAAAAAATAAATCACTAATTATGTTACTTGTAATGTCATTGTTGCTCATGTTTCTTGTTTTTTCTTGAGCAATCTTTTTCTGTTGGAGTATATAAAGAGTCATTTTTTCTGTGAGAGACAGGTGCATGATAGGTGATGATTAGACATCCCACAAAGCCAGGTCACCCCCACAGCATTGCTTCACCTTGAGCTCTTTCCCTGGGAAAGTTCAGGCAAAGATAGGCAGTGTTTTCCACAGGTGAGGTAGGAGGGGCAGGAGGTGAAAATGTTAGGAATAAGGTTGTTGTCTCCATGGGTGGACATGTTGGCGGCCAGCTTGTAGGATACACAGGGTCACTGAGATGCAGTGACTGTGTAACCCTGGTCCCCAGGCTTGACCATGAAGTCTTGGAGTTGGAAAGGGTACTGGAATTCCTGCCAGTTCCTGATTCTTGCAGCCTGTACAGAAGTCATCAGCTTGTTTCTGAACCCTTCCAGGGAGCCTTGGACTTTGGCGTGTTGGAATCACTGTGGACCAGAACAGACCAACACCAAGGACAATGGTGTTGACCAGCGACCAGAGGGGCAGAGAATTCCCCATCATCCAAGCCAAGGGAAGGGAGGAGGGAAGGGGTGGGCTGTGGTAAGGCTTCGGGGAAGGTTTGGAGGCTGAGGAAGTTCATCCCTGGGTATCTCAGCTCCTGAGCGAATTCAGGGTCAGAGCTGCCCACGGAAAATGCATTGAGCTGGTGAGTAGGAGGCTAGAGGGAAAAATGGACATTTGGAAATAAAAGAGATTTGAATAAGGAGAGACAGAGGAGCTGACGGGTCACTTCAGAGACCCAGCAAAGCTGGGATGATGTCTGGCTCTGATCTGTGCTGTTTTTCGGTTTTCTCCAGAATCAGTGCCCATGGCCTAGTGTGAGGGTTTCCTTGGTATTGAAGGAAACCAGTAGCAAAGAGTCAAAAAGGCATGTGAGTTATTGATTCAAATGATCAGCAATGAGTCTAGACCAGGTAAGGAGAGAAGGAAGATCCTGAAGCATTTGAAAATGGAAAACCTGAAACAGCAAGTGAACAGATACCTCAGGGAGGTCAGAACAACTGACAAAGAGGAGGGGGAGAGAAAGCCAGAACTTGGGGGGTTCTGCAGAGTGGACATGGGCTTTGTGGTGCCCCAACTGGAGCCAGGCAGAGTAAGAACAGGCCATGGTTTTACTTGTTACTCAGTGTAAGTACCTTTGGCTTCTTTTCTCTAAAGACCAATGTTCTTGCTTGTTTTTTGTTTGGTCATTTATTTTGTCTTCTGGAACTTGTCTTCCTGACATTGCTTGATACTATTTGGAAAAGTGCTACCTGTCAAAGCATTAGAGGCCAGATATGTAAAAAGTTGTAACAATAAACACAACAGTATGATAATAAGACCTGGGTGAATGTTGCTCTCCCTGAGTGGAATTATGTAACTTCCTGCTGGACAAGGGAGAGAGATGTGTCCCCTGGCTTCTGCCACCTTATACCCAGCACAGTAGGGACATTGCAACAACACTTGGATAGAGATGAGCAAATTGGATTCCTTGATCATTATTTATCAAGAATGACACCCAAAACACGAAACCATGGCACCCAACCCTTTCCGCAGCATCCTCACCCGCCTGGTACTGACTCTGTGCCCACGTGACCAGCCTGGCCTCCTCCCAGCCCTCGCCTTCCATTACTTGAACCTTGAGGTGGTTCCTGCATTGTGCTGGATGCTTTTCCTCATCTAGACCCCCACAGAGCCACACGAGTGCAGGCCCTGCCAGTGTCATTCTGCTGTCCGTCCAAACCATGTGGCACTTGGTAGGCTCAGACTTTCCTGTGTGCTCTTTTCTCTAATTCCTTTTCCTCCAGCTCAGGTTCCTGCAAACTCACCTGGACTCTCTGGAGCCCATTTCTGGACAGTCTAGGTTGAGCTGTGCCCAGTCATTGAAGAAAACTCACTGCTCTTGTTAAACTCCAGTCAGCCTGCAAAACTGAGCCTGGGCTCGGAGATGACCCCATCTCCAGGAGCAAATCTGTTTCCCCCAGAAGCACAGCCCCCTGCAGGTTGGAGTCCTATTCCTGAAAACCTGAGTCTGCAGGGTGGTAGTTCTTGTGCACCACCCTTAGTGCCACTGTCTCCAGCCATCTTGAGGTAAAGATTGACATCAGAATACATGTAAACGTGGGGTTGTGAGGCTTCCTGGAAACATAAGTCCACCTCTTTTTCATTGGTCGGTGATGACCAGGAAAAAGGTTAGGAGGGAATTGATGTGTTTCCAAAGTTCATTTGCCTGAGCTATTTTAAGAACAATTCCAGAATGTTCTAGAGCACTTTTGACAACCCTGAGTTACAGGCTTGGTCCTTCAGAGAGGAAACACCCATGGCTGCTCAGAGACAGTGACTGGCTGCCCTGGCATGGGCGACAGTGCCTCAGAGTGTTGACTTCAGTTCCTCGGTGTTACTTTCTGCCCAGGAAGTAACTGCTTTGCCCCATCCTCTGACATCACCCAGTGCAGCCTTGGGTTAGTGCCTCCCCATTCCCCACCCCCAGGTTCCCAACCCAGCTCTGTGGGTATGTAGGAGATCTGGGATGTATCAGATGCCTGGGGATCCTCAGCACATCCTCCAGAAGTGCTGGGTGCACCAGTTACTGTCACCATGCAAAAGTCATCCCAAAGCAGAGCAACTTAGCATAGCCATGTTGGTTTTGCTCAAGGGCCTGCAGTTGGTTAAAGCTCAGGAGAGACCCTTCACCTCTGCTCCTCTCACCTTCCCTGGAGTAGCTTGAAGACTGAGCTCCTCATTCACACATCTACGGCTGACATTGACCATGGGCTGGGACCTCTGCCGGGGATGTCTCAGAGCACCTACTCCAGGGCTTCCTCATGGCATGGCTGCTCTGTGCCCAGGCTCTCTCATGGCGTGGCCACTTCATGTGTGGCTGCTCTGTGCATGGCTGCTCCATCCCTGGGCTCCCTTATGGTATGTCCACTCCATGCCTGGTCTCCCTTGAAGCATGGCTGCTCCATGCCCAGGCTCCCTCACAGTGTGGCCATCCAATGCCTGGGCTTCCTTGTGATGTGGCCACTCCATGTCCATGCTCCATCGAGGCACAGCTGCTGTGTCTAGGGGTGAGGGAGGAGCCATCACCGTGGTGAATTGGCCCCATGAGCCCCAGCGCCATTCCCACTGCGTTCTCTTGGTCAGAGCAGCTGCAAAGTCTTGGCTAGTTGGAAGGAGGGAATACAGAGGCCACCTCATGATGGGGAGCAGGGAGGCTGTGGAAGAGGAGGCGGACCTGGGGATGTGGATGTGTTCACTCCTGGAACATGCAGCCTGCCACAGGGAAGTGGCACACTGTGAAGTGAGCCTTGGTCAGGGGGAGCAAGAGCAATGGGAGATGATTTTTCATATGTCTCCGGCAAAGGCGGTCCAAGACAGGGATTGCACTGCATCCTTCCATAATGTCTACCTGCTGCCAGTTCTCCATGCAACACCATCCCCGTCCCAGGCCTGGTTTCTGCCACTCAGCTCTGCATTCTAAGGTCTATTCCAAAACCTATTCACACACAAGCCTTGGTCTCTGACACGGCTTTCTGGGAAATGTGCTCTCAGGCAGTCAGTGCCAGGTGTGGATCTGGGAACAGTCTCAGGATTGACTTCCGAGGCTGAATAAGCCCCATGTGTCACTAAGAAGCTCCCAGTTACTGACTTGTGATAGCTTTGCACAAGGCAGCAGCAGCTAGCAGAGCCGTGCACAGTGGTTGGTTGACAAGGTGTGGATGGAGGTGAGTTGTGGGTGCACCTCCGGGTGGATGAGCAGGTGGGGATGGGGTTGCGAGGCCAGGACTGTCCCAGGACTTGAGTAGGAAGAGAGCCTCCTTGGACTTAGCAGGATGGGGCATGGCTGTGAGCCTTGGTGACCTCCCACGACTTGAGCAGGGAGGGATGGAATTTCCAGCCTGATGACCTCCCAGAACTCACCTGCAAAGCCCTGGCACATCTCTCCCTCTCCTTTCTCTAAAGCACTCCTCTGCCTCCTGCCCGCCTTCTCCTCAAGTTGTCTGGAGACTAGTTTCAATTTAGTATGATTTTCTTTCTCCCAGCATGTTACTCCTCTCCCTCCCACTCATACCCACACACTCTTGCCTACTGCAGCCTCTCCCAGCTCTGTGGGGTTTTCGAGATGCAGGGACAGGCAAACTCACTGAGTGGAGTCTGGCAACCTCCAGGATGCTCACCTGCAGCTGCCTCTCAAGAACAGGTTGGGGCTTTCCCTGCTGACCCAGCCCTTTTCAGCTGCCTTACACACCATCAGGGTGCATGTCTGGGCTGGGGCAAGCTTCCCTCCAGACCCGGAGACCTTCTCTTCTCCCTTTCACACAGTACTACATCTTCATGTCATCCTCGACTCCAGCCTGATCTTACCAGGCATGAGTTGTCTCTGTGGCTCAGGGCCTGGTGGCCTTCCTTGAAGACTGTCAGCTCTTGTGGGAGGGATGCAGTGTTTCTTGCTGGTGCCCAGAAACTGTCCTGGCACTGGGCACCCACAGAGGGGTTATGTGAAACTGTCAAGTTAAATCCAAGTGAACAGTTGGGTCTCCAATAATCACTTTGTGTTAGTCCACGTTACTTCTCATAAGCCACTGGTGACTATTCTCCACAATGTTTTTGGAGGTTTCAGTAAGAGCTTTGACCTTAATTTCTGCAATACCTATTTCCAACACCGAGTTCCGACATGGCCTCTCCTCTCTGTTTCTTCACCCTTGGAAGGGCCACCCACGGCAATGCCCCCCTAGGAGACTGCTCAAAGACAATGGCACTGCACCCACATTCCAATGCCCAACGTGCAGCCCACTTCTCGTGCCTAGGATACTTAAGCCAAATTGGAAAAATAATAACCAAAATTACCTTGGGAAATGTCAAAACCTCCAAAAACAAAGCACACTCTTGAATCACTGCTGTCAGTGTTACCAGTCCTCTGTGATCCCAGTTCAGAATGTTGGGGCCACAGAAAGGCTTAACTCAAAGCCTTGGTCCCTGGGCGCTCTCCGTGGTGCTGATACAGCAGTTATCACTGTGTGATCTGGTGGAAGGGGGTTGAGGTTTTTCTCTCTCAGTCAGTCACTCCCAACTCTGCCCATTTCTTGAAGGAAACAAAGCCATTGCCTGTCTCCAGGTCACTAAGCCCAGAGCAACAGGAGCCCAGAGAGCCTGTGGCAATAGCTCCCTGGGGACATGGGAACTGACCCAGCAAACAGGCATCATTGCACTAACCCTCCCACTTTGTCAGTGGGCTTCTTGTTTGTCTCCTTTATCCTCTGCTGAGCTCACACTTACGACATTCTGAGCCTCGGTTGTCCCAAATATAAAGAAAACCTTCACATATATATCCAGTCATCCACTGAGCATGATAACTACATGTTTCGCTTGAAACTGCAGCCGGGAGGGCTGAGCTGGAGCATCATTTAATCAAAATATGAGGAGGACGTTTTACCCAAAACTACAGAAAGGGCTGCCACCTTGTTAGTCTCACTTAAGGGGCCGTCAAGATATAGGGAAGGACAGAAGCTCCCTGGCGTGTTGAAGGGAGCAGATGGTCCCTGTCGAGGGTTTCTGAAGGTGCTGGTAGCGACCGATGCTTGGGGGCTGCCTTGCGTGTCTGCTTCTGTGTTGGGGGTACATGGGGGTGCATGGGGGTCTTCAGAGAGATGTTGGAACAGGTTTATGTTCTCAAGGGAAGCCCCAATAGAGACAGAAAAGAGGCTCACATGGAAATGGGGTAAGCTGGGATGGTGACCCAGAAAGAAGAGCAGAGGCTGCAATCATGGGATGTTTTGGAGTTTCCTCTTCCATGTGGTTGGCCATGAGCCCCTGCGGCTTCCTCTTCATCCTGGGATCTCTAGGTCCTTGGAGGTTGAATGGTATCCACTGGATCTGGCTCTGCCCATGTCCTGGTGTTCACTCTGAGGACCTTTATAATCTTCTGTGCTGTGACTGCTATTCCACAGTGTCTCTGACTGTGTGTGATCTCCACGAGGAATAGCTCTCCACGCATTATGGGTGATTAGGTCACCCCACAGACACTGTGTTGAGCATCTCCATGGAGACATGTTCTCATTCTGTGTCTCTTTAATATTGAATGTGGGTTGTTTTATCAATTCAGAGGGCGAGAAATGAGAGGGGTCTGGGACACGTGTCACAATGTGACACGTTTTAGAGGGCAACTCTCGGGGCTGGCCTATAGATTTTCTGTCATATGCTCCCACGACACAGATCAGTACCAAAGAGCAAAAGACTTATACCCAGGGCTCCATGGTCATCCCCACTCGGGTCTTTCTCATGCTGCCCAACAAGGCTGGGAGTGGTGCTGATGTTTCCAACTTGTCTACACAGCCAAATTCTCATGCTGAGCACCCAGAGGTGGTGGGAGGGCTCTTGTCATGCCCAGAGCAGATCCCCAAGGCCCCCGGTGTAGTGGTCCATGCCAACTCAGCCATTTTTAAAACCTGCATTTAAAAAATACTAAGACTGGGTGGATAAATGACAACTCTGCTGCACACTCAATAACCTGTCATCCCTCTGAACCTTCAAGCCCAGTCTGGATGACTCCTTATTTTCTGGCCCTTGTTCTCCTCTCTACCCAGTGCTGCAATACTCTCATACCCAGAGGCACTGTCTGACCAGTAGAAATCTTACCTCAGTCACACCCAGAGTCTGCAAATGTGGTAAATGGGGAAGAATGCAAGTAGGATATTGGAAGAGTCTTGCAGAAAAGAGTATCACAATGGATTAGTGACTAGTGCCACAGGCACAGGGACATGGGAATGACTGCACATTTGCCTGGGGTCTCCGTTCTTAGTGAAGGGTCAAGACTTCAGGTTCCTTCTAGGTTCCATTGTTTGTAAACTGTGTGACTTTGGGGAGGGCAGACAACCTCTCTGAAATGTTCTTTTGTTTTCTCCACATAAAAAGAGCTCCTAAACATCCACTTGTCTATGAGTGTAATTCCATCCAGTTGGTGTCATCTCATTTCTCTCAGTGGGAAGAGGTCTAAAAGCATCTTGACTTCCTCATGGGCTCATTAGGGCAGACACATCAAGAGCAAGATTTTGAATGTTTATTTGTTTTTAGGAAGATCAAAACTAAGGATATCTACTTAAGGTAGTTAGATCTAAGCCAATGTTAAAAATCAGGATGGGACATTTTTGTACAACCATTAAAAAGCATAGATGGTGGTGGCTCAGCTTATAATCTCAGTGCTTGGAAAATTGAGGTGAGAGGATTGTCTGAGCCCAGGGGTTCGAGACCAGCCTGGGCAACTTGGTGGGACCTTGTCTCTACAATAAATCACAAAAATTAGCCAGGCATGGTGCCGTGCATCTGTAGTTCCAGCTACTTGGAAGTCTGAGGCAGAAGGCTTGCCTAAGCCCAGCAGGTTGAGGCTGCCGTGGCTGTGAACATGCCACTGCACTCCAGCCTGGGTGACAGAATGAGACTCTGACTTTAAAAAAAAGCATAGATAGTTTATCATGACTAATATTCAGACACAAATATTCAAAATCAGAAAGGAGTTATGATTTTCAGGGCAACCAGCCTGCATTGTTGGCATGGAATTTCTGGGAAAAGAAGGAAAGAGAAAGAAAGAGAGAAAGAAAAAGAAAAGGAGAAAGAGTGGGAGGAAACAGAAACAGAGAGAGAGAGAGAGAGAGAGAGGAAGAAAAAAGTAAGGGAGGAAGGAAGAAAAGAAGGAAATATAGACCGAGAAAAAAAATCGACCAGCTAAGCAAGTAATCTCCCTAGGGAACTGAAGAATATTCATAGTTCACTTGGGTTTCTTGTAAAACTTGAGGAAATTCTTGGAAAATACTTTAATACAGCACTGGCAAGGAGTCTCAGTTACCAACCTGCTACATTAACGCACCATCTCCCAAATGAAACTTGGAGAGTCAAGTGCAAAAGAAGCATATACAATTGTCAGTTTCATAGTGGTCCTAACAGCTGATCATTGGTTAGCTAGTTGTAATTTTTTGTGTAACAAACACCTCCAAAGCCACAGTGGTTATTTTTCACATGTCTGAGGGCAGCTGGAGTTGAGCACATCAAGGCTGGGCTTGCTCCAGGCTGCAGCTAGGCAGCTCAGCTTCTGATCACCCTGTGTCATTTGGCATGGCACTGCCACACACACTTCTCAGCCTCCTTGGGCCAGGACTGTAGCCATATCCATAGCATCAAAGTGCAGGCAAGGCAGCAAGGGCTGACTGAGAAGCTGCAGCAAATTATCCCGGAGATCTGGCTGAGTCACTGATGGAGGCAGCTACACTAAACAACCGACCTTCAGTATAGACAAAACATCTTCTTTTGGAAGAAGATGCCATCTAGGACTGTTATAATTAGAAGGGAGAAGTCAATGCCTGGCTTCAGAAGAGAGACTGGCTCTCTTGTTAGACACTAATGTGCCTGGTGACTTTAAGTTGGAGCCAGTGCTCATTTACCATTCCAAAAATCCTAGGACCCTTAAGAACTATGCTAAATCTACTCTGCCTGTGCACTAGAAGTGAACAACAAAGCCTGGATGACAGCACATCTGCTTATAGTATGGTTTGCTGAAAATTTTCAGCCCATTGTTGAGAACTACTGCTCAGAAAAAAAGATTTCTTTCAAACTATTACTGCTCATTGGCAATGCCTCTGGTCACCCAGGAGCTCTGATGGAGAGATGCAAGGGATTGATGTGGTTTTCATGCCTAATAACCCAACATCCATTCTGCAGCCCATGGATCAAGGAATAATTTAGACTTCTGAATCTTATTATTTAAGAAACACATTTTGTGAAGCTATAGATTTCATAGGAAGTGATTTCTCCAATGGATTTGGGCAAATTAAGTTGAAAATCTTCTGGAAAGAATTTGCCATTCTAGATGCCATCAAGAACATGTGTGATTAATGGGAGGAGGTCAAAATATCCACAGCAGTTTGGAAGAAGTTGACTCCAACCCTCTTGAATGACTTTGCGGGATTCAAGAGTTCAGTGGAGGAGGTCACTGTAGTCATGGAAATAGCGAGAGAACCAGAATTAGAAGTGCAGCCTGAATTGGGACTGACTTGCTGGACTTCCATGATGAAACTTGAATGGATGAGGAGTTGCTTTCTGTGGATGAGCAAAGAAAGAGATTTCTTGAGATGGACTTACTCCTGAACATTGTTAAAATGACAACCAAGGATTTAGAATATGACATAAATTTAGTAGATAAGCCAGTGCAGGGTTTGAGAGGACTGACTCCAATTTTTAAAGAAGTCCTACTGTAGGTAAAATAGTATCAAACAGCGTTGCATGCTACAGAGAGGGCTTTCCTGAAAGGAAGTGTCAACTGATGCAGCAAACTCCATTGCTGTCTTAGTTTAAGACATTCCCTCAGCAACCTCCCCGCCAGCCTTCAGCAATCATCAGCCTGACCAGTCAGCGGCTTCCACACCCAGGCAAGACCCTCCACCAGCAGAAAGACCATAACTAACCGAAGGCTTAGAGGATCCTTAGCATAAAGTAGTTTTAAACTACAGTATAAGTTTTTTACACATGATGCTATTGCACACTGAGTAGACTACAGTGTACTGTAATAACTTTTATATGAACTGGAAATCAAAAACATATGCATGGGACTCTCTATACTTGGGTGCGGAACCCAGTCTGCAGGTATCTGCAGTGTGCATGACACTTCTGTGGCTCTCATGACCCATGCTGTGGGAATGCCATCAGGGCAGCATCCTTCTTGAATGAAGGGTCAGGATTTCAGCCTTCTCTTTTAGGACACTGGAGGCTTCAGGAAAGGAAAAGAAAGTTCACTCTTAATAAGTAACACACCCTTTCATGGAGGCTTCCCTGGGTGTAGACTGGGATTATAATCATCCTTTTTGTGTTTTTAGCATTTTGCAAATACCAGACATCATAAAACAGGAAGCAGAGTTATTAATATTTCCAATGTTCCAATGTGTGAACACAGTGGTTTTTCTCCTGTGTCAGAAGCTACCCTGGGAAGTTAGCTTGAAGTTTTGTGCTCCTGGAACCAGTCTGGCTGGGACCCCCAGTACCCACCACTGGGTCTGGATTTGGGTGCTTGCAAATCCCTCTGACCCAGGTGGAGGAGTGCAGACCGTGTAGTTCATGAGTGGATTTGAATTTCTGATTCTTTCATTTACCTTGACTTTCAGGAAAACAAAGGAGATGTGCACAGGTACCAATGTATACCCATTACTGTCACGGTTGGGAGACTCTCAGCAGCCCATGAGGGTCAGCAGAGAAGTAAGACAGTATCACTCATACTTTCTTGCCCCCTCTCCTGCAGCTGAGACAGGAATCTGGTGGGGCAGCAGGGGCTGTGGGGCAAGGAGGATTCTCAGAAAAGTAAAGAAGCAGCTTGGTTTCCACACTTGCCACTTTCTTCAGTCACAGTGTTGGCCCCAGGCAGGCCCAGGGATCACTGATAAATGCACAGGAAGCGTCATCCATGTGAAACCGGTCTCAGTTACCTCGCAGGGGTGAAAAGTCAAGGGGTACGAGGTGGAGGCGTTTTGAAGCCAGGAAGCTTATGTTGCTTGGAAAAGAAAAGCTTGAGAGGAGACCATTTTTTATCTTGACATTCCTCTGGGACACAGCCCTGGCCTGGTATTGTTTTATTTCAGAGCTTGCAAAAATAGAAAACAAACAAAAGCAATGAACCAAAAATGGGGTGGGGGGGATATAGGAGGGAAAGGAAGTAAACTCAGCTTCAGAGATAAGATCTCCTTAGACCTGAAGCATCCTGCCCCCACCCTGTCTCCAAGATGCACGCTTAAGCTGACCTGTCGCAGTAAACAAAAATAATAGAACATCTGTTTATGTTTTACCTCCGCCTTTTAAATATTCGATTGCAATGCATATTTTATAAGGCTCTTGAGTATGAGGTATTCAGGCACAAGGGTTCTAGCTGTCGTTCCTTAGGATGGATCTGCACACATCCTGCAGTGTTTCACCACTGCATCACACAGTCTGACAGGTCCAGGGGTGGTTTCAGGGTCACCTGTGCCGAGGCTCCTCTGCTTGATCACACTTCAGTCGGGCTTCTGGGCCTTCTTCCGGGACCTCCTAGGGCTTTTTCCTAGGGCCACCTGCATTCTTCCATGGAAAATCCAGCTTCAGCAAGACCTGCTAAATGAGTGTAACAATAAATCCCACTCTCAATATCTGACCTTCAATGTCTACTCAGGCTCCTTGGCCTCCACCATCCCCAGGATGTCTGGTCACCCTGGCCTGCCTTGAGCAAGAATCCCATTGGGTGGGCTTAGCCGGAACTCCCTTAGCCCTGTTGTGTCTTCTTAAGTCTTTTTCCATCCACTGACCCTCATCCTGCCCCCTGGTTAGAGATGCGCACTTGCCCCAGAATTGAGGCCAGTCTCTATCCCCCAAGGTAAGACCCTATTGTCATGGTCCCCATACTGTTTAGGATAGTCTTGAATGAAGTCTTCCATTCCATGCTTTAATAAATGCCACAGCATATGTTTTCTTTAATGCCTGGACAGCCGTGTGTGGCTCAAATCCATTTGGATCAGGAGAGCATAGGGTTGCCTCTACCCTGGTGTGGTACAGAGACTCAAATATGGAAAGTCCAAAGAAACAGGACGAAAGCCCAAGGAGGTAGAGCCTGTCTGAGTGGACCCTGCAGGCTTCAGGGCCTGGCCTGACCAAAGCATCGTACATTAACTCACTGGTTGAGCAAACAGGATTCCCCACTGTCAGTACTCCACACCAACATCTTAAAAAATGAAATCAGTCGATGAATACAACTTCAGCAGGAGAGTTTTGGCTGCAGAGATCACGTGCCATTTGTGACTGGACACAGCAGAAAGGCAAGGTCAAGTCCATCTGCCTTGGGGACCATCCCAACCACTTTTTGTTTCCACTGCCCTCTCACTGTCTACAAATTTTCTTCCTGAAACATGCTAACCCTATCTGGTCCCTGGAACACGCCATTCCCATCAGACCTCTGGAACACTCTGTCCCCATCTGGCACCTGGGACATGCCATCTCCACCCAATACTGGGAACACACACACTGTCCTCTCCTGGCCCTTGGAACACGCTGTCCCCATTTGGCCCCTGGAACACATCATTCCCATCTGGCTCTTGGAACATGCCATTCCCACCCGGCCCCTGGAACACACTGTCCCCTCCTGGCCCCTGGAGCATGCTATCTACTCCTGGCCCATGGAACACACCATTCCCACCTGGTCCCTGGAACACGCCATCCCCACCCAGCTCCTGGAACACTAACCCTACCCGGCACCTAGAACATGCCATCTCCATCCGGCCCCTGGAACATGCCATCCCCATCTGGCCCCTGGAACACTGACCCCACCTGGCTCCTAGAACACATTGTCCACATCTGGCACCTGGAACATGCTGTTCCCTCCTGGCTCCTAGGACACACTGTTCCCATCTGCACCATGGAACACTCTGTCCCCTTCTGGCCCCTGGAACATGCCGGCCCCATATGGCTCCTGGAACACTGACCTCACCTGGCCCCTAGAACACAATGTCCCCTTCTGGCCCCTGGAGCACACTGTCCCCATCTGGCCCGTGGAACACCCACCCCATCTGGCCCCTAGAATACACTGTCCCTATCTAGCCCCTGGAACACGCTGTCCCCTCCTGGCCCTTGGAACATGCTGTCCACTACTGGCCCATGGAACACACCATTCCCATCTGGCCCCTGGAACATGTTGTCCCCATCTGGCTCCTGGAACATTGACCCTACCCTAACCAGCCCTTGGAACAGGCCATCCCCATCTGGCCCCTGGAACACCAACCCCACCTGGTCCCTAGAACACTGTCCCCATCTGGCCCCTGGAACATGCTGTCCCTTCCTGGCCCTTGGAATATGCTCTTTCCTTCTGGCCCATGGAACTTGCCATTTCCATCTGGCCTCTGGAACACATTGGTCCCATCTGGCACTTGGAACACCGACCCCACCCGGCCCCTAGAATGCACTGTCCCCATCTGGACCGTGCAACACTCTGTCCCCATCTGGCCCCTGGAACACACCATCCCCATCTGGCTCCTGGGACACCGACCCCACCTGGCCCCTGGAACACTGACCCCACCTGGCCCCTAGAACACACTGTACCCATCAGGACCCTGGAACACACCATCCCCATCTGGCTCCTGGGACACCGACCTCACCTGGCCCTTAGAACATACTGTCCCCATCTGGCCCTTGGAACATGCTGTCCCCTCCTGGACCTTGGAACATCCTGTCTCCTTCTGGCCCAAGGAACATGCCATTCTCGTCTGACCCCTGGAACATGCTGTCCCTATCTGGCCCCTGGAACATGCCATCTCTACCTGGCATGTTCCAGGGGCCAAGTAGCCACACTGTCCCCTCCTGGCTCTTGGAACATGCTGTCCCCTCCTGGCCCTTGGAACATGCCATGCCAATCTAGCCACTGGAACACACCATCTCTATCTTGCCCCTGGAACATGCCATCCCCATCTGGCCCCTGGAACACATCAACCCTGCCTGGCCCCAAGAACATGCCATCTCCACCCAGTCCCTGGAGCACACCATCCCCATCTGGCCACTGGAATATGCTGTCCCCACCTGGGCCCTGGAACACACTGTCCCCACTAGACCCCTGGAACACACTGTCCCCCCTAGACCCCTCGGAGCTTGGGCCTCTCAGGACTGTGCCTCAAACTGCTCAAATCTTTGTCCCAAGACCTGGGGTCCCAATGGAGTGATCTTCCTGGGAGGCATAGGCTGGGAGAAGGTCCCTGAGGTGGTAGCATTTCTCTGTGAAAAGCTTGGCTGCGCTTCACCTGCTGCTCTCAGCCTGAAATCTCCAACTGTTTCCAACACGAGTACTGAGCAGAGGCCTGACAGGGG
>CAUYQG010056951.1:0-30355 GCA_963574415.1 Tarsius wallacei | reverse complement strand
GGGGAAGGGCACAGAACCAGCCAGAACAGGGCCCAGAGATAGGCACTGAAGGTGAAGATTTCTGGAGGTGAGATTTCATATGGGTATGGGTGGGAAGGGTGCAGCACCACTGGAGCCCTCATGCCAGAAGCACATGCTGGTACAGAGATCCGAGTAATGCGAAGAATTGCAACACACAAAGAGGTGAGAGAAGAAAAGACTTATTTAAGAAAGGTTCACTTCCCACAGACAGGAAGTGGGCCTACACTCTAGATGAGTGTGGCCCCATAGTCCCTCGAGCCCCGACTTTAATCCTTTCCCTTGAAGTGTTGTAATCAGATAGGCATGACTGCCGTGACTTCCTTATTGACCATCTGCAAATGTCTTGGAGACCCTGTGACACAGAGATTCACTAATGCCTGCCCACATTATCACAGCCGCTAGAGAAGGGTGTGATTAGGATCCCAGTGCTCCTGTACATTCCTAAATAACATTCCTTAGAGCTAATGGAGGGTGCATTTCCCCTTATCTCCTATGCATTCCCAGTGGGCAGTCCGGCTTTAATCCCTGACTTCCCTGTAGACAGTGCCCAATCTACTGGAAGATCTCCACCGGCTCTCCCTTCTGAGTGGTCACAAGTCCTGTGATCTGCATAACTTTTGTAATCACAAGTTTTGTGATTTGCATAACTTTTGCCTAATGCATGATGTCTTAGGCCTTGTAAACTCCCTTTACAGTAGGCAAGCTTGATTGCCTCCACCAGGCCCTACTGACAAAAGCCATAAGATACCTCCAATGCCTGGCACCAAGAAATCTGGCCAGAAAACCCTGAGGGGGGTCCTGGTCACTGTGCACCAAGTATACAATGGGTCGATACTGGTCATGCTTGAGAAGTCTGTGTTTCTGAATAGACAAAGTTGGCAAAGTTAATTTTTACCTAAAGTATGCATTTCTCCAAAGCATAGCCTTTCCTCTCTCATCATTGTGATAGGGTTTAGTAACAAGATAAAAAATGGCTTCCTGCTCTCAGTTTGTCCTTTCATAGGAGAGTTTTCTGCACAAAATTTTTTTTAAAAGGGTAAAATAATGAGGGCCTGAACTAGAACAGGGAATGAAAATGAAAGGACAGATGGGATAGATAGTGTGAGGTTATTACACAGCCCACTGGACAACTGGGTATTTTCCCTCTGGGTAGCTTAATTTTGAAGAACAAAATAAAAAGTAAATTTCATTTCATTATTATTTATTTATTTGGTCAACTAGCTTAAGGGAAGAAAAATAAAAATAACAGTAGGATATAAAGTGAGTGCCAATAAGAATTTTTAAAATAAATGGGCACTATAATATCTTTTTCCCCCTAACTTTCTTTTTTTAAAAAAGAGAAATAAAAGCTTTCAGTGTTTGCAGGTTTTCAATGCCACCCACTTACACCTGTTTGGAAACATCTTTTTTTCTTATAAAATGGAAACTGAAAAAAAATTAAAAGGCCAGCTAATAATAACATATGGTGAAGAGAAAAACGTTTTCTGTTTGTTTATTTAGTTTGATTTTATTTTTCTAGGCTAAATAAGGTAATTTTTAGAATATGTTTTTAGAACTAAACTGTACATTACTGGTTAATCCTTAGTATGAATATTGGAATCTCCCCTATTGTGCTTTGGATTCCTGGCACTCCCTTATTTATTTACTTATTTACTTATTTATTTATTCATTTATTTATTTATTCAGTTATTTATTTTTTGAGTTGGAGTCTTACTCCATCTCCCAGGATGGAGTGCAGTAGCACGCTCATGGCTATCCCAGAGTCAACCTGCTGGGTTCAAGCACTCCTTCCACCTCAGCCTTCCAAGTAGCTGGAATTACAGGCATGCGCTACCATGTCCAGCTAATTTTTTGATTTTTATTGTAGAGATGAGGTCTCACTGAGTTGCCCAGGCTGTTCTCATACCCATGGGCTGGGCAACCCTCTCACCTCAGCATCCCAAAGTGCTGGGTAAACAGGCTTGAGTCACCACACCCGGCCTCCTTACTTGTTAATATGGTTAGCACATCAGTTATTTTCATATAGTTTTATAGATACATGGTTATTCTGGATATCTCATGTCATGGATTTAGTTTATTAAGACTGGATATATATAGGGTAAGTTCCATTGTCTCCGAATACAGCAAAAACTGTGGATGTCTCTTATTTTAGGTTTTCACTGACCTTAGCACCTCTAAATAAATTATAATCTAGCACAAAAATGAATCTTATCAAAGTAATATCCGATTGAGAAGATGATATATGTGACCTGTATCATCAAATGAATGAAGAAGACAGTCATACTCAAATTAAGAAAGAGATCATTCCAGTCAAAGTTAATAATAAGGGTCAAGATTCTGAGACAAGAATAGTCTGAAAATTTTAATGGACAGACAAAAGTCCAATGTGTCTGAAGCCAGAGAGGGCCATGAAAGAAGCAGTGAGAGATGAGGTTGGAAGAATCAGCAGAAACAAGATCAGGCTTGTCTGGGAGACCATGAAGAAAATATTCTATTTACAATGAGAATTCACTGGAGTGTTAAATTAAGAGAGTAACAAATCCAATTTATGGTTTTAATTTTTACTCTGATGTCTCTAAATAATGAACATAGGAGGTCAAGGCTAGAAGCAAGGAAGCCAGTTGAACAATAGTGCCAGTAAAAAAGGATTGACTCTGGGACTAGAACAATGAGATGATGGGAAGTGTTCATAGTTGAGGTTTAGACAGTAAAGAAAGAGCATACCTGGGATTAAATTAGCATAGAGTTTATGTCACTAAATTTATATTTCATTAGTTTATGTTGTGAATAAAAGTGAGGCCCAAACTTTACCTTACAATCACCATTTGTATACCTAACCCTGAATTGTACCCCACATCTTAAAAATTTTTTTAAATAAAAAATAATCTGTGATTTTTAAAAATAATAATTAAATGACAAATTTTAAAACTGGAATTTCTCTATTCAGTACACCATGGTTTTTAGGACCAGTCTTTCCCTAAATATTAATAAAGTCACTTTGTCCATAAAAAAATACTGACAATATAACATTTACACTAAATACATTTGTTCGTTCATATGATTTACTTCTTATAAAACTTCTGAATATCTTGTGTCATTTATCTGCTTTTAACTCACTGAATTGCTATGTTATTTTAGTAGAGGTTTTATTTAAAGAATTCATATATATAAATTTCAACAAAATTGGGTTAATATAAACAGAAATACTGAAGAGTTAAGTTTTGGTGTACATGAGACAGGTTTGGACTTTTCTGTGCATGAGTAAAATATAACTGAAACATTTAATAGCAAATTTAGCCAACGTTTCTAAATGAGAGCCTAGACTCAATCTAGAGGAATGCTTATTTAGTTGGAATTGTGGGAACAATTTATATTTTCTGCTAAAGTATGTTCAAAGTTAAGTAGTGCTTGTGTAATGAGATAGTCTACATTAAGTGCTAATAATGGTTTGCTGCATGATCATCACAATAATAATATGTGGTAATTTATCACACCTGCCATTGAAAGAGCTCCAGGAATTTCACTAACAACACCTCATTAATCTATTCATTTAGCTTCTTTCCTCTTGAAAGTTTCTAAACTACTTAAGAGATTTGCAGCAACTATGGGAAAGAGAGAGGTTTTGGAGCATTCCATGAAAAAGAAAGAACTGAGTACAAGGTTGCAAAGATGTGACATTCAAAAAAATAATCTGGATAATGGACACATCCATATTTGTGATAAATTACCGTTTTGTTAAAATGGGAAATACCCTAAAATTTTATTTTGAGTTGCTCATTTTAGAAGTTGAGTACCCTGTTTAATTTTTTACTCATCTGTTCTCCCTGGAGGTTTGGAGCTCACCGAAGACCTGGAGATCTGTCACTCTAAAATCCTTGTAATGTTCCAAGCATTCTTGTATGCTACATAATGATACAGTCAAAGATTATTTCCCAGGTAGCTAAAATTGATACTATGTTTATGCAATATACTTGGTATTCTAAAATAGTCTAAAATATTTTTTATATTGTTTGATAATAAAACATAAAATATACCGTGAATATAAAAAATAGCATATATGTTTTGGGTTGTTTGGTATAAAATATTAGATTGGTTAGAAAGTTAAGAGACAAGTAATTGTTCCTTGATTTTATAAGCACTTACAGAACACTCTCATCTGATGAAGGTTATATGATTTTCCCAAAACTATAAACCTTAATCAAAGATTTTATTTATGGATAATATATACCCTGAAAAACATTTTTATAATGATAAAAATGAGTTAACATTCACTCTGTATAAGAAAACAAAAACATTTCAAAAATCAGATAATAAACAGTAATGGTTTATATTTGCAAAGATTAAGTCTTATAACAAAAATAGATTTCACTTTACAAAAGCACTTTAGAATTTGTATAGACATCACTTTATACATCCCTTTTTAAACTGCATATTTTATCTTGAAATATTATTTAAAGCTCATATGATGGGAAATGGTTTATTCTGGGGAAAAATTTAAATTCTTAAAAAGAAATAGGTTTGGCTGTATTTGAAAAGCTGCAAAGCTTCATGAGGAAGTAGTAGTGAGCAGATGTAGCCAATTATGTAAATGTCATATCAAGTATTCATCTATAGGTGAAATGGGTTAGGCAAGATGAAATGTCCTCTTAATTATCAAGGACAGTCATATTTGCAAAGTGGCATATGTAGATATAGATGTCCTTAACAAATGGAATCAGAGTACCTAATTGAATTTAAAAACAATTTTACTTAAACCTGCCTCACTTTAGCACAAAGCATACATCTCTTATTTTCAGTGGAATTCCTTATCTTTACCTGCTGAAGAAAGTCTACAAAATGTCTCAAAACTTGGTAGTTTGGGGAACTGGCCACAAGCCTGGGGGTGTTTGATCCCAACAAATCTTTATTGTAGAAAGATTATAACAAACACCTATGTAGATACTTCTCTTTTAAAATTTAGCCCCTTTATCATGAAGTTATCATAAATAATTTTTAAATGACATAGTATTATAGGTAGGTTTGAGGCTTCTGAGTGCTCCTCTTGAATTCCATGGCTCTCCTTCTCAAAAGGTACTAAATATGCTTAATTTTGCATTTATTAATACCATTCATGGTGAATATATTTACTTCTCATATTTGCCTTCATGGAAAATGAATAGTATAATTTTGTATGCTTTAAGTTTTATATAAATGCTATAGTGCTATACACATTTTTTGTAACTTTCTTGAGCTTATACTCTTTCCATATTCATCTTTGTTGATATATGTAAATACAGTTAACTCATTTAAGGTCCTCTGCAGTATAACATATTATTGATATATTATAATTTATTTGTCCAGTCATCTATTACTGAATATTCAGATTTTCTTCTATCAAATGCAATGTTTTCTTTTGTTTATGTCTTTTAATCAATCTCATACATGTTTCTCTGAAAATTATTTTTATATCTTTAATTTTACTAGTTATTACCAAATTGATTTAAATGTATTTATTACTATTTGCTCCATCAAAAGAATAATCATTAGTGATTTAATTTTTAACTACACATATTATTGCCAAATTTTTAATATTTATATGATATAGATAATGTTATTTTGTTAAATATAAGTAATCCCGTTACCTAGGAAGCATGAAAATCTTTCAGTGTTACTTGATAATTAGTTTTCGTCTGTTCTGAGCTGCTATAACAGAATACCACAGACTGAGTAATTTATAATGTAATACAGAAATGTATTGGCTTACAGTTCTAGAGGCTGGAAAATCTAAGATTGATGGGCTGGCATTTGGGAAGGGCCTTCCTACTATATCACCCCTCAGTAGATGGGCAAAGATTGATGAAGAGAGAGAGAGAGAAAAAGATGTGGGGGATGCTGAACTTGTCCTTTTATAAGAAACCCACTCTCATGGTAACACACCCACTCCCATAAAAATGACATTAATTAACGTTCCTGAGGGCAGAGCCTTCATGGCCTAATCACCTCTTAAAGATCCCATCTCCCAACATCACTGCATTAGGGATCAAATTTCCAACATATAAACTTTGGGAAACACATTGAAACCATAGCACCATTTGTTTGCCCTCCAATATGAACTTTATCCATTTCTTTTATTATATTATTATAAATATATTTTTATTATTATTAGAGATGGGGTTTTGGTCTGTCACCCCGACTGGAGTGTAGTAGCTTGATCATAGCTCACTGCAGCCTTGAAATCCTGAGCTTAAGTGATTCTCCTGACTCAGCCTCCATAGTAATTGGGCCTATAGTTATGTGCCACTCCACCAAGCAAATTTTATTTTATTGTTTTGAAACAAAGTCTCACCATGTGTCCCAGGCCAGTTTCAAACTCCAGGCCTCAAGTTATATACTTCTACCTCAGTCTCCTGAGTAACTGGGACAACAAGTATGAGCCACCAGGACCAACCTAGTTACTTTAAGATTATTTTTTTCTATAGCTTTGAAAGATATAAATGTATTTTGGATAAAATATACAGTAGTAACAAAAACTAACAAATTCTTGGGAGTATATCTAGAGAAATTTGCAAATCCTTAATGAAGAATGTGGTAAACCTTATAAAATACATTAAATAAGAATGAAATAAATGAAAAAATACTTTTAAACTCCATGAAAGACTAAAATCATTGAAAATGGTAATCCTCTCAGAAAAAAATCAATTTATTTTAATTCCAATAAAATCTAAACAAGACTTTTAAAATGATTCTTGATATCATAGACTGAATGTTTATGTCCCCCTCAAATGATATGTTAAAGCCTAAATCTCCAATGTGAAGCTATTTGGAGAGGGACTTTTGGAAGGAAAATAGGTCATGAGGTTGAATCCTCGTGGATGAAATTCATGCCCTAATAAGAAGAGACAGGAGAGAGCTTGCTTCATCTTGCTCTCCTCTCTATCATGTGGAGACCTGGAGGAGTGGGGGGAAAACCTGTCATTAATGAATCAAGTAGTTTCCCTCACTAGACAGCAGATCTGCTAACATCTTGATGTTGGACTTCCCAGACACCAGAACTGTGAAAAACAAATTTCTGTTGTTTCAGTTGCCAAGTTTGTGGTGTTCTGTTATAGCTGCCTAAACAAAGACACTTGATAATCTGATTCTAAAGTTCATATTGAATATAAAGAATCCAAAGTAGTCAAGACTATTTTGCAGAAGAAAAACAAGCAGGAAGATGTATTAACCATCACTCATGCATCACTGCAGACCCTCTTACTCTTTCTCTTTCTTGTTCTAGCCACCTTTGAGGCATCTTACCAGGCATGCATTCCAACCTGGCAGTGCCTCAGTTCATGCACTTGCTGTGTCCTTCTTGTCTCGTGTCTCAGTGTTTCCCTATTCATGCATGGAACTCTGCTTAGCCCCAACTCATGGCAGGAAAGTGCACAAGACTAATTACTTCATGAATAGATTAATTCCCTTTCTCTCCTGTATGGACTTTCCTGACACTCAATGTATACGCTTATTTGAGGACAGTCTTACATATTCAGCAATCAGTTGCACTTAAGGGCTCACCCACCTTCCTTGCTTCACTCCTCTTATCCTTACTTCTCCTCCCTACGATTGCACTCCACAATAAAGTTAGAGTAGATAAGCTTTCTAACTTTGGCTCTGCTTCTTAGAAAACAAAGAATAAGACAGAGGAATTCACCTATAAAATAGCCAAAGTTGTCCCAAAGCTATGGCTATTAATAAAGTTTGACATTGACATCGGTTCAGGAGATGACAAATAGACCTAAGAGATAGAATAGAGTGAACTAAAACGAATTCACACATATAGAGACACTTAGTCATTGACATAGGAATGTGACAAATCACTGGAGAAAAGATACAGTATTTAATATTCAATAAATTATACTCAAGCAATTAGTTTCTGTATGGAAAAATGCTTCTTCATATAATTTTTAAAAATCATTTTTGAGTGCATAAAAGACCTGAATGAGAAAAGACCAAACCTTTACATTTTTAAAAACAAAATATAGAAAAATACACAGAACATGGCCTTGAAATGTGGAAGAATTGTGTGTGTGTGTATATGTATATATATGTATATATGTGTGTGTGTGTGTGTATATACATACATATATATTGTACTATATATATATATATATATATATATATGGTACAAACCTCAAAAGAGGTTTGTTTATTGCCTACAATAAAATTTGGTGTTCACCACATACCTAAACAAAATGAAAATAAAAGACTAAGACTGAGAGAAGAATAGCACATATAAGATAAAAAATTAGTATCTAGAATCTATTTATCCTATAGGTATATCGTAGACATCCAAAAAAAATTATTTTAAAAAAAGCCACTTAAGAGAAAAATAGTTAAGGATATTAATAACCACATCACAGAAGATGATAACTAAATGATCAAGTAAGATATTTAAAATGTTAATTCTAAAGAATGACTCAGGATATAAAATCTATATGCTTGCTGTTGGTATAAAAGTCTGTGTGATTTCATTTCTGCTTACATACATTATTGTTAAATTTTTAAATTTTACAAAATCTAAGTGACATTATGCCCTGTTTAGTAATCAGAAGTATCATTTAATTTTCATAAAACCCTGAAAGAAAGAATAATTAGTTTATTGATGTAGGCCCACAAAAGGCAATCAACTGGCCCAAATTCATACAGCCAGAAAAGGCCAGCATCAGGTTTGGAACTAAGGAGTCTGGCTCTCTTCTGTATTATTTGTTTAATCATCATACTGTCCTTGCTCTCTAAATAAACTGTGGCAAAAGTTGTTTCTTTAATTGTAGTATCTCTTATTTATCTTTTTCTACTAGGCTTGTTAAGTCAACTGCTATAATGTTAATAAAAGCTCTAGTATCAAGAATATTTTTCCCCTCCAATCTTTAAATGATTGCATGTGTATGTGACATGTAAACAAACGTATTTATATATTAGTTATTACTTCTAGTGCACTTAATATGTCAGTCTTAGGAATAACACTTTATTTTAAAATTATGATAGAGTAACTCTGTAGCACAGTGATTAAGGACAGTGGGTCTAGAGCCAAACTACCTGAAATTCAAAGCCAATTTCCTCTCTTTATTTTCTGATATCTAAATTCTCCACTTATCTGTCCTCTCTTGAAAGTGTAATACAATGGCCATTATATAATTTTGCAGCAACTTGGATGGAATTGGAGGGCAACATCCTAAGTAACGTAGAAATGGAAAACTAAATACGGCATGTTCTCATTTATAAGTGGGGCTAAGCTAAGGTTCCAAGGTATATAGAATAGTGTAATAAAAATTGTAGACCCAGAAGGGGAAGAGTGGTAAGAGGGGAAGGGATGAACAATCACATATTGGGTACAATGGGCACTGGGGCGGGGGGTGAGAGTTACACTTAAAGCCCAGACCATTATACAGTGCATCCTTATACCCCAAAATCATTTGTACTTCCTAAAGCTATTAAAATTTTTAAAAGCTGAGACCAATTTCCTTCTTACCAAAGTACTGAGTTTTTTTGTTTGTTCTTTTTTTGTTTGTTTTTCCCAGCTAGGACTAGCAGATTGAATTAAGAATAGAGAAGGATCACCTCTCTCTGACTTTATGGCAGCAACTTTATCATCATTTGTCAAATATCTTTCTGTTTGCCTCTGAACTTTCATTCATCATGTTATTTACCTATTCCTGAGTAATATCACACCATTTTAATTACTGTGGCTTTATCTTATTTTGATGTTGGAAAGAATCTTTGCATGTGTATGTGACATGTAAACAAACGTATTTATATATTAGTTATTACTTCTAGGTTATTTTTCAGATATATTTTTAGGTTAAATTCATTTTGTTTGGACTTAGACTTAATAGATTAAGTTGGTGAGCATCACCTCTTTACAATATTAATCGACTTTTATGTTCATAAACCATAGTTGTAGTTCAATTCATATAGGTACCAAATGGTTCTCTTTTTTATATGTTTGATGCTTAGTGTGAGTTAAATCTTTCTTTTTTCCATTTTTTTCTCTGACCGCTTATTGCTAAGATAGAAAGCTTTAAATTTCTAAATGCTTATTTTGTAATCAGAAGGCTTTTGGAGTTTATTCTAAATTCAAATAGCTTTATCAGTTTATTTCACAAACTTTTTATGTAAATTATCATTTGGAAAAGATTACGATTCTGCCTTCTTTTTTCATTATGTACACCTCTCCTTTTTTCTTAGTTCAATTCTTGCATCATTTGTAATTGTCAGAACAATTTTGAATTAACAGGAGAGAACACGATTATATTTGACTGATTTCTGAATTTTAAAAAAAAATGCTGTTAGAGATTCATCATTAAATATGGTGTTTACTGCAGTTTAGAGATACAGATTCACCTGTTTTGTATTCTGGATTTTTTTAGTTTGACTTTTTTTTAAATTTAAAATTGTGGGTACAATTCAGGGCTAGATATACAAATATTCACCATGTAGATACCCTTATTGATGAGGTGTGCCACCCCCTTCCCCAGGAGTTTGACTTTTTAAAACTATATAGATTTGGTCAGGTGTGGAATAAGGCTGTAGAATATTTTTAAACCAAATAATTGGCTAAATGTGACAAAACTACTTATTGGAGTCCTGTGTTTACCACTGAGGGTGTGTCCTTTATCATTTAATAGGTTACTAAGTGTACTAGTGTTTACTCTTTGAGTATATTACTCTTTAGTTCTTGCGTCACTTCATTCATGTACTGTACTGAAATTTGTTAATTACATTCCTGAAATTTTGGATATTTGAATAATAGTAATAATGACAATAAAACAATAGGAATATAATGACAGCTATCACTGAATTGACATTAACTTTGCCTTAGATTCTGAGTTAAGTGCCTAACATGCATCATCACAAATAATACACAAAACAAACTTTTTATGTGGTACACAGATGAGTAAATTACAATTTGGCAATTAGTCATAAGGCTAATAAGTGGGAAGACTAGAATTCAAACATAAGTTTATTGGACTCCAGGTCAATTATAATAGATGGCCAACATCACCATTCATTACAGGGTAAGTTATTTAAAATGTAAGAGAAAATATAGAGCAGCACAGATTTGCCCTTCCTATACCTATAAATCTGTAAAGTGGTGGAAAATGCTATATGTTTTCATTTAACGATATGCTGGTTTAGTATATTTATGCTTATTGAGTGTATTTATATCATTCAGGTCTTATACACTTGTTTTTTATCAAAACTTTTTAGAGAGACAAAAATGAATGTATTATTTTTGCGTACATGTAGCAAATGTGATAACAAGAAACAGACAGTTACTCAGGCACTTGCCTATCCTTCATCTGCTGATAAGAATAAGTTTTTCGTTTCTACGCTGTGTGCTCTGACCTGTTCACCCTTTAAAATAAGAATGATGAACGAGGTAATTTATGAATTTCTCTAAACACATATAGATGGCAATTTATAAATGACTGAGGTAGGATAACAAATAAGAAAATAATTGTTTAATCAAAAATGGTTCTAAGTCAACTGACTCTCACTAAGAAAAAAATACTCTTTTTAAATTTTACTCTGTATACAACACAAAATTCCAAATAAAACCTTAAAAAAATAAAGCCTTAAAATTTTAGAGGAAAATATTTTGTATTATCTCAGTATAAAAAATAATTATAAAAACAAGACTCAGAAAGTCTAAAACCTGAAAAAGACAAGTAGTTGATTTGGCTACATTAAAATTAAATATATGAATATACTAAAATATAAATATGTAAAACATTAAAGTAAATTAAAATTAAAAGAAGGACAAACACATGGACTTCACAGAAACTTGGATGGATTTAGAATCAATAATGCTCAATGATTTATCAAAGAAACAAAGAACAGGGTACCACATGCTCTCACTCATAAGCAGACCCTGAACATTTACCATAATACTATAAGAAAGGGATTGGCAGTAGCAGGATACTGCCTGGGTGTGTATGGTGGAACAGAAAACATCAATAAGAGTACCTGATCTCAAACCAGGTAAAGTAGGGAGGGACCAAAGGGAGGCCTAAACTTTACCTATTATGATGTCCATTTGTATATCTAATTCTGAATTGTACTTTACATCTTTAAAATAAAAAATATATATTTTAAATGAATATATTGAAATGTAAATATGTAAAACATTAAAGTAAATTAAAGTACATAATAAAATATCAATACACAAATTTACTAATAGATATTCATAACATATAAATGTTAATTATACAAATATACACATGCACACACTACAAAGTGAGAAATATGTCCAAGATTAAGAGAATATACTTGTAGCAGTAAGTAAAAGACAAAAATTGAATGTAGAAATGAGACATATTTTGGTAGACTTAAAAAGGCACCTAGAATTTTCCACACAAATTTTTTAAATATTTTATATTAAAGATGGGGGTACAATTCAGGATTAAGTATACAAGTGGACATCGTACAGGTAAAGTTTGGGCCTCCCTTTGGTCCCCACTTTGCCTGGTTTGAGATCAAATACCCAAAGATGATAAGCAGTTACTTTGCTTTATTTCCTTTGGGGTGATGAAAATGTGTTGGAACGAGATAGAGGTGGTTGTTGGACAACACTGTGAATGTACCAAATGTCACTGAATTGTTAAGTTTAAAATGATTAATTTTAAGTCATATAACTTTTATCTTAATAAAATCAAGGAGATTAGATGAAAGGAATCTTGTTAACATTTTATCAGTGAACTCTATTTATAAGCTAAACTATTATTCTCTTAATTAAAGTCTACCATAAAAACAGAAAACAATTTGCTTATACATTTAAATATAGAATAGGGACATTTTAATGTACCAAATATGAAATAAAAATTTATGGTTCTAAAATCTTGACAAGATCAAGGACAAAAAAGTTAGAACATATACTCCTTTTGCCAGATGTCTGAAAAAGTAAGACAAGATGTTGTCTGATAACATATGTACCCCAGAGAAAATGCTTGATTTTTGCCAAGACAAGGTTAGATGACTTACAAACTGGCTTTTTCATTCTCTGGTGGCAACACAGTCAAGGAGCAAAAGTTGTTTCCATTTCCCTCTTTCTTACTTTCCTCTTATTACCAATTTACTCTCATTCCTAAACCACAGATAACTACACAGATGATTCTATTATCTCATTTCCCACTTCTCCAGAGGACTGACACAGGGGTAAATCTGAGATTAGATTGTTCCAAATGAGCTTTATTTAGAGGGTTGGCTGGAAACCAGAAAAAAAAAAAAAACAGTTTGGAACAGGTGCTCAAGCATCAGAATCACAGCTGTGTACATAACATGGCTTTGAATCACACCTGCTGATTGATATGGCTTCCCCACATAAAGTATGTGACATTGGAGATTTGACTAAAATCTCATATACCTCAGTTACCTGATTTGCAAAATGAAAATGATGATAGTAATAGCATTTCTAAGGTTATTATGATTTTTTTCCTAAAGAGTTAATAAAGAGTATTTAGAACAATTTCTGTCACACTGCAAAGGCACAGTAAATTTTAGCTATTGTTAGGAGTCATCATTAGTGTGGCCTGAAAGCAAAGTCTATTGCCCATTAGAGCATAAAATCTTGATTAGATGAAGTCTAATTGTTTTAGAATTATGAATCAGTGCAGATTCAAGAGAAGAGACTGCACTACTAGGAGTAACACACACACCCCCTTTGATTGATTGACTGTATTTGGTATACACTTCTGGGAGCTGATGAAAGACACATGTAAGACTGTTGTCTTTGTGCCTTGTGTAGAGCCTGAGCTAAGACAGCGAAGTGAAGAACAATCATACCTTTGTTATACAGGGGAGGTTGGGTGGGGCCCCATGCACTATGGCAACTTGCTCACATTTTCACTTATAGATGGCACACCCTGTTAGTGTGAGGCAACAGCCAAGCCAATTGTTACTGAAGTACCCACCAGATTCTCCTCCAGTTTCTCTGGTTTTGTAATAGGTGCCATTTATCACCCTGATGAAGGACTCCAGCATCTCTTGCAGAATGACCATATCATTCAGGTTGGAGGCTTGAATGTAGTGTGAGACCAATGCGAGTCTCATTTCGTCATGCATGCAGTCTCTGATCATGGGTTTGTCCTCACTCTCACTACATTATATCCATCTTCCACTTCTGACTGCCTACTGATTCAGTATACCTTCCAAAACTCATGCAAGGTATCTTTTGTGGCCCCCACTAACATGGAACTCTACAGTGAAGGGAATTTTTGGAAATGTATTCCCCATTTAGCTACATTGAGAGAATACAAATCCATCACAGCCCACCCCTTGTCAAGTTGGCCTCCATTTACACCTCTCTTAGCCATACTGAACTTCTAAATAAAGACAGTAGCAAACCTATGCTTCCGTCTAATATAATGCAACTATCCCTCACAAACCAAAAAACATGCTAACCCTATCCCCAAAAGCAGATACAAATTTTCTTAATCTGTTTTAAACTAATGTTCATTCCGCTTCTAGCTGAGTCACATTTCCCCACTGATGTTATGAAATGTAAATACTGAGATATGAAATTAACTGTATTGACACACTTTATTGTAAATGATAAGAAAGTGGGAGAAGATAAGAGAAAAAAATGGCTAATATATACACAAATTTATTCACATCAAAATAAGAAAAATTTGCAGGACTAATACAAAGCACATTTCTACAACTGACCACATAGACTCAATTGGTATTTATAACTACCTTCTTCCAATACCCATTCTGTATTTTTTTTACTGTATTTTATTTTAAAGATGCGGGGTCCAAATCAGGATTATGTACATAAATAGTCTACATGCAGGCAAAGTTTGGGCCTCCAATTGGTCCTCATTTCCCCTGGTTTAGGATCAGGTACACTTAGTGATATTATGTCCCCACCTCCCCTGTCAGTGTCCCACTACTGTCGATCCCCCTCTCTCGTAGTATTCTGATAAATGTTCAGGACCCAGTAGTTGCTGGATAAGATGTCTCACACCTTTATTCTGAGGAGTTTGGACCATTAGCAGGTCTACATGCATTGGGCCATTAAAACTTTTATCACTGACTTTAATCTCAGGATATGGGCATACTGAGAGCATCCAGTGGATCTTCCTAGATTACAGAAACATTTCCCTTTATTACAATTTTGTAGTATCCATATATACCATATATAATATATAGTATAATTATATCATGTAATATAATTATATATTAATACATAAATATTGATATATTTAGGAACATATATAGTGCCTGGTACTGGAATATATACATATATATATTTAAGGAATTTAATATAGAAATTTGACCTAATGGATTTGGGGAGCTGGTTAAATAATCTCTGTGAGGCTATTATATAAACAGACTGAATTCCACAGACCTGGGAGAATAAAAGGGGAAAGATGAGTGTGAGGCTGGTAAGAGCTAAGATAAACTAGAACTCACAAACACAAGCTGGAACCCCTGAAGACACACATCAGTCTCTCACCACCTCCAAGCTTCCAACTTTGCTGCTGCAGGTGTTTTCCAAAATATGCTGATGCCATTCAATCTGGAGCTAAAAATGTCCCTGGTCCAGTCCAGAAATCAGAAAAGTCAAAGAATGACTCAGATGAGTTACATTAACTAGGAATAATGCATGCAAGAGGATTCTGGAAAAACATACTTACTTCTTAGGCTACCTAAATTGGTGCAATATAGTACAAACCCACCATAGATTCTAAGACAGGCAATGATGATCATCATCATAACCATCATCATTATTGTGGATTAGAATACAAGAGGTTTCTAATCTAGAAATCATCTCCAGTGGTCTTTGTTTTGCTTTTAAAAAAAAAAAAATCAGAGCTGAACTCTCTATGTTAAAAATGAGGAACTCTCTCCTAGAAGTCAAAGTTTTGTATTCCAAATTTAGTTTTGCAACTCAGTAAGTTTATAACATTCAGTGATTTACTTTTCTAAACTAAGGCTTTGCTTCTCCCACTTGTTATTGGAACAAGTAAACACAGCCTCTCTTTATTCACTGATTTTTAGGCACAATAAATGAGACAATGGATGCTGAAATGTTCTTTAATTTATAATAAGTAATATACACACAAGTAATAGAATTATTCACTAAATTTTTGCTTTTGTGAACAACAAACAGGTGATGTCATCAACTACGGGGAATATAATCAATCTTGATTCTTTATATGACCTCAGTTCAGGTCCTTATGACATTTTTTCAACATTTCAACAAGCTACCTGCTTTATGTACAAGGCATTCTCTTTCCATGTGGTCAGCAGCAGGAAATGAAATCCATTACAGCCCCATGTAGGTGGTTAATTTGTTTGAACTGCCATTTAGCTGGATCTTCAGTATCTTCCTAATGATTTTCCTGATGCAATGCAGTGCAACTCTTGCATGTTACTTGTCATCAAAGCAGCTGTTTCCAAAAATGCTGTTTGCTTTTATTTTATGGATTAGTATCTTTTCATACATTAATAAAAAATACATTATATTCAGGGCACATGGCCAAGCACTGTGTACAAAGTTTGAGAAGGGGGCAATTGTTGAAATGAGAAAAAATAAAGAGGTGTAAATCACTTTTTCTACCTACGAAAAACTCAGTCTAGTCTAAAAAAGACACAATACCACAAATAAGATGATAAAAATTGCTATTGGAGTAAAAAAAAATGTAGGTTCATTTTATAGGCAATTAGAATGACACCATATAGAAGGATACATTGAAACCAGACCTCAAACATTTTTCAGGATTTCATTATGTGGAGGTGAGATATGTTCATGTTGGAAGTATGGCTGAGAGAAGACTAGAAAGAAGAGATTGTGTCTGGAAGAAAAACTCATCATGAGCTTGGTGAGTATGAACGTGAATAACTTAAGAACATGATTTGTGTGTGCCCCAGGTAGTGAAGGACTATAAATGGCCTAATCTGTTAGAACTCATCCCATGAGCAAAAGTGAGTCATGTATACAAGGCCAGCGATACAATCAGAATAATGCTTAGAAGATGGTTCTTTTAACCAAGAAGTAAGAGCCCAAAGTTTAGAAAGAATCTTGACTTATTTATATATTATTTCCTGTACAGAAAAAAAACTTGGCCTCCCCAAAATGGATATGGGATGAAGGCAACAAAAAATAATATAAAGATACTGTGTCGCATCATTATCTCTATCATTTTAAAATTACATCTTTCTTCCTTTTGTCCTTGGCAAAAAAATAGTTGTGGTGCCAGTATTATTCAATTCAGCAGTATCTTTTGAAATATTACTGCTAAAAATACCATAGGTAATCATGGAAGACTTATGATTCTGCAAATTCTCCATGAACCTTCTCCCCATCGTTTAAGCTCTAAAGCATCTGCATTTGGTGATCACTTTGTGATATAGCTGCAACATATGAATGCAGCTCTGCTGTAGGAATGATTTCAGATCCTCCACAGGTGAGCTTGGCCATCAATTCACCTTTACAGCCAACAGTAAACCTTATGGAATATTTGTTTTTGTTTTTTGCTTTTGTGGTATCTATTTATCTATCTGTCTATCTATCCATCCATCCATCCATTTATCTATCCATATTTTACTTTAAAATGCAGTGTACAATTCAGGATTAGGTAAACAAGTGGGCATCATACAGGTAAAGTTTGGACCTCCCTTTGGCCCCTGCTTTGCCTGGCTTGATATCAGGTACCCTTATTAACATTGTGTTTCCTCCCCACACACCCTGGCAGTATCCCGCTACTGCCAATCCCTTTCTTATAGTTATTATGGTAAATGTTCAGCGTCTGCTTATGAGTGAGAACATGTGGTATTCTGTTCTTTGTTTCTGTGATAGATCACTGAGTGTGACTGACTCTAAATCCATCCAAGTTGCTGTGAAGTCCATATGTTTGTCCTTTATGGCTGTGTAATATTCCATTGTGTATATGTACCACATTTTTTTTTATCCAGTTCAGTTTTGATAGGCAGCATGGTTGGGTCCATAATTTTGCTACTGTGAATAGTGCTGCAGTAAACATGCATGTACAAGAATCTTTTTTGTAGAAAGATTTGGGTTCCTCTGAGTATATTCCCAGTTGGGGTATTGCTGGGTCATATGGAAGGTCAATTTCTAGTTCTTTTAGAAATTGTCATACTTTTTCCATAGAGGTTGAACTAGTTTGCATTCCCATCAGCACTGTAGAAACGTTCCCTTTTCTCCACATTCTTGCCAGCATCTGTTGTTGCTTGTTTTATTAATGATGGCCATCCTTACTGGGGTTAGGTAGTTTCTCAATGTGGTTTTGATTTGCATTTCTATGATGATTAGTGAGACTAAGCACTTTTTCATGTGTCTGTTGGCATATTCGAAAGTGTAACAGTTCACAAAGATGTGTTCACTGGTGTGTACCATCAGCTTTTCTATCTGACATCAAATTGATGCAGCACAATCCCTGGCTAGAGGCCAACTCTCATCTTACCCCCATTTCTCATCACATTTTTATACTTTTAATTTTCCAAACATCCAATGCTGTTTTAATTATATATACTTCCATAATTTTCCACATACCACATGCTTTTCTCTTTGCCTAGAGTGCTGTAATCCTCTGCTCACTCTGTCTGAACAACTATTATTCTTACTCAGAAGCTCAGGGGAAACATCACTTACGCCGGGATGTCTTTTCTGACTTAAAATGCCTGGAAAGATATTTAGAGTTATTTACTCTCTTATCTGTCAAAATGGTACCATGTACATACTTTTAGTGTTTTACTTAATCACACGCTTAATTATATCCGTTCATATACGGTAGAACCTTCAACAAGTATATATTATTCCATAGCCTGCATTTTATGCATTAGCTTATCTCTAGTCATACTTTATTGTCCCACCCTTGATTATCCTCCACCATATCTTTCTTACCTGCTTCTAACTCATATTGTTTTATGGTATACAACATTTTGTAGATTAAGCCATACTGGGTGCAAAATGAGGTGTATATATAAATGCATAGATGTGTGAATAAGCAAATAAATAATCCCTTCTACTGGTCTGTGCAATCCTGAGGCAACCACTGCCTTTTGGTGACCTTTGATGTTGCAGAAAGTAGCAGAATGGATGGCATATGGCAAGTACTTGATCAAATTTGCTTAAAGAATAAAATAGTAACTTTTCTTTCAGAGTTACTTTTGGACACTTTTAAGCAAATAAGTTAGCATTTCCATCTTAACTGATATATTTGCTGAAAGACAATGTGCCTGTTCTTCAATGTGAATAAAAGTTCATCCTGGTTATATAGATAAGCAAGATTTGTTCAAGTATCTTTCTCAGTTTCTATAGACGAACTTCATTATTTATAACAAGTGCACTGTAGATCCCCATGATAAAGATAAAGCATTAAAAAAACAGAGAGGCATTTCATGTTCACCTAACCTGACCACTTCCTACCTTCATCATTTACCTGCGTTCTGCTGATCTCATGACTCCAACTTTTTGCCACTAAAAGGAAAACAAAAATTTCTTTAAAAAGTACAAGTGCACTTGAAATAAACAGAGCACCAAAGTTAGGTAAAGAGTGTCATATTTTTTAATTGACTGCTTAGCTCAACTAGGTTGTACTGCTTGTTTTTCATAACTGATTACTTGTGCAACCTTCTTAAGCACTCTCTATTTTATGAATTGCCTCATTCAACACATAATTATTGGGAATTTGCTTGTGCCAGACCCCTGTCTTAGGCTCTAAGTATAGAACAATGAACAAAATGGGGAAAATGTCTTGGCCCGGCACAGTGGTTCATGCCTGTTATCCCAGAACTCTGGGAGGCTGAGAAGTGAAGGTCACTTGAGCCCAGGAATTTGAAACCAGCTTGGGTGCCATAGTGAGACCTCATCTCCACAAAAAAATCAAAAAATCAGCTAGGTGTGGTGGTATGTGTCTGTAGTCCCAACTACTTAAAAGGCTGAGATGAGAGGATCACCTGAGTCCAGAAGGTCAGGGATATGGTGGATCATGATTATGCTACCTCATTCAGCCTGGGCAACAGAGACCCTGACTCAATTAAAAAAACAAAACAACAACAAAACTACCCTGATTTAACTAATATTTCAGTGAAGTAGATAATCTACAAATGAATGTGTAATGCATTTGTAATAATGATACAATGAAAAATATGCCAAATATGCCCATGCAAAAGAATGAAGTGAACTATTGTGCTGCTGTACATTCATTGGCCAAAAAGAAGATTTCTATAAAGAGGTAACCCAGGAGCAGAGGAACATCTGGGGAAAGAGCTTTCCTGGCAAAGGGAACAGCACATGGAAAGGCTTTCATATTGCTAGACTACATTTTCTCTACAGATGTCTCAATTCCCTCGAATGGCAAAAGTTGTTAAGAGTTGATGCACACAGATGGCCTCCTTCTCAAGTTGTCAGAATCTCAATGTTCTGATCAAGGAAAAAAATTCTTGCTTTTTATTCGTTTGTTGTTGTTATTGTTATTGTTGTTATTCTAAAAGTCCCCAATGAGATATTTGGTAAGACCAGTAGTACTGTATTTTGATAAGAGATTTGAAAATAATAAATGCTTCTTTTTTGGCATCTTGTTCACTTAAGATTAGTTGGCATCATTTTAAATCAGATAACCTAAGGTAAATGTGTAGCAGGAGTGAAATAACAAAATATGAAAGAATCAAAACAATGCGATGAGATAGTATTAGCCCAGAACTCTGATTATTTGAAAGCTTTGAATGAGCAAGTGCTCACTAAAAGGAGAAGTAAAATCGGTGAGGAAAAGTCACACCAGAATAAAGCTTCCTCTGCCTGCCTCCAAACTCCAATAACCTCATTTGTAATTGTTGATTTGAAAGGAGTCAAAGCTGAATAGGAGTATATTGTTTGTGATGATGATTGTGAAATTAAAAATAATAGAAACATTGAAAGTTGCTCCTTGATAGAAAAATATATAGAATTGAAACAAAAAAGCTGCCACAGTATTAGGACAAACTGGAAACAAAATCATTTCAGAGATTGATGATGTGTCATTGCAGGCTCAAAATATCCATCTTATTCCTTTAAACTCAACCTCTTCAGCCAGTGGCATATTAAAGTCTTTTAACCTCAGTTATTTTGTCCTCCAAGTAACATTGAATGAATGGTACAAGAACAACTTTAAAATTGAATGGGTTCCTTTCTGCATTATTATCAAATAGGCTGTTTGACCTTTTATGTTTTCAATAGAAATGCTTAGTTATTCTAAAAGTGGCTTGATACACCATTATATTGGCCATAAAATATTTCTTTCTGTAATGTCTCTTTTGCCCTTTCTTTAATATTAGCATACATTTTATTTTTTTTTTAGTTCAATATCTGGTATTTTTCAATGGAGAAACACTCATAGACCATTTGTGAAACTGAAATATTATACCCAGGAAAATGCATTGATAAGAAAAACATTTAAAAACTTGAAACATCATCATATCAATCTTCCCTAGTTTCCAGATACAGATATAAATAATGGGAGAGATAGGGAGAGAGAGGTTTTTGAGGCAGAAGGAAAATCTTGCTGAAGATCAGTGAGTACAGAGGATGGTAATCACCATTCTACCATCAGCTTCTATGATTTTGTCTGTTTTGACTATCATCTCTCCATTTTCTCTTTCCCCAGACCCTGGCAATCACCATTCTACCATCAGCTTCTATGATTTTGTCTGTTTTAGAGTCCAAAGCTGGACCTCAAGGGAAGAGGAGGAGATGAGTAAGCTAGAGTGGGTAAGGGGCAGGCAGCATGGGCAGCTTCACTTCTGGACAGTGTGAGCATTCTTTATATGTCTTATCAACTTCATAATAGTCATAGATAAATTGATAAAATGCAGCATACATACGATGCAATATTACTCAGATTCATGAAAGAAGATTCTGCCACATACAATACAGATAGACTCAGAGAACATTATTCTAAGTGAAATAAGCTAAATACAGAAAGACAAACAAATCTCACATGTGGAATCTAAAACAGACAAAATCATAGAAGCTGATGGTAGAATGGTGATTGGGGTCTGGGGAAAGAGAAAATGGAGAGATGATAGTCAAAGGGAACGTTTCAACCATGAAAGATAAGTAAGTTCTGATGACCTACTGTATAGCATAATGCCTATGGCTAATAATATTGTAAAATATATATATATATATATTTTTGAGTTGGAGTCTCACTCTGTCGCCCAGACTGGAGTGCAGTGGCCGCTCCCGGCCACCGCAGCCTCGACCTGCTGGGCTCCGGCGATCCTTCCGCCTCAACCTTCTGAGTAGCCTAGCCGGAATTACAGGCATGCGCTACCATGCCCGGCTGATTTTTTTATTTATTGTAGAGATGAGGTCTCACCAAGTTGCCCAGGCAGGTCTCGAACCCGCGGGCTCAGGCAATCCACTCATCTTGGCCTCTCAAAGCGTGGGAGTACAGGCTGAGCTACTGAGCCTGGCCATAAAATATTTTTAAAAGATAGATTTTATATGTGTTTTGTTTTTCAAATATGTGGGGTAAAAGTCAGGATTAGGTATATAAGGGGTCTAGGTACAGGTGAAGTTTGGACCTCCCATTGGCCTTCACTTCACCTGGATTAGGAGCAGACACCCTTATTGATTTCATGTGCCCCGCCCCCTCTGGCAGTGTTGCACTACTGCCAATCCCCTTCTTGTAGTATTATGATAGGTGTTCAGGGTCCATTTATGAGTGAGAACATGTTGTACTCAGTTCTTTGTTTCTGTGATAGATCACTGAGTATGAGAGACTCCAAATCCAACCAAGTCTCCTTCTTTATGGCTGCATAATATTCTGTTGTCTATATATACCACATTTTCTTTATCAAGTCCACTTTTGATGGGGAGCAACATTTGGCTCCATGTTTTTGTTATTGTGAATCGTGCTACAATAAACATGTGTGTGCAGGTATCTTTCTTGTAGAATGATTTGAGTTCCTCTGGATATATTCCCAGAAGGGGGATGGCTGGCTCACATGGAAGACCAATTTCTAGTTCTTTTACGAATAACCACTGTTTTCCATAGAGAATGAACTAGTTTGTACTCCCACCAATAGTGCAGAAGTGTTCCCTTTTCTTCGCATTCTCTTTAGCGTCTGTTGTTGCTTGTTTTATTAATGATGGCCATTCTTACTGGAGTTAGGTGGTATCTCAGTGTGGTTTTGATTTGCATTTCTCTGATGATGAGTGAGGCTGAGCACTTTTTCATGTGTCTGTTGGCTGCTTGTATGTCTTCTTTTGAGAAGTGTTTATTCATGGTTTTTGTCTACTTTTTAATGGGGCTGTTTGTTTTTTTCCTTTCGTCATGTTTTACTTAAGTGTTTTTTAACAAAAACATACACACACAAATAATAATAATAAAGGGGGTCAGAAGGAACTTTGAGAGGTTATAGATATGTCTAAGGCCTTGGCAGTGGTGATGGTTTATGGGTATATAAATATCCTCAAGCTCAGTGAGTTGTATAAATTAAACATGTACAGTGTTTTACCTGTCAATCATATTTCAATAAAGTAGTTAAAAAGAATAATAGTCATGGCATCACATTAGCTTAAAATATAATTTAGGTATTCATTTTATGAGAACATGAACTTTTTTTTGTCTGTCTCCTCTTTATCTACACTGGCAGCTACTTCTGAAAGCAAGAAATCGAGTTATGGACTTTGAGAGCTATCAAATGTTATAAGAAGCAGGAAAATCAATTTCCTAACTAGTCCAAGAAACAAATGCTGAAGACCTGAAATGAGGCAACAACAAAGGAGAAGAAAAAAGAAAGACCGAAAACTCCTGGATACATACAAATAAAAGCTTCAGAATAAATATCAGAAACTCAAGGTTCTACTGAGAACCAGAGGGTCACATATATCATGAAGTTGGCCAGTTGATCCCATATCTCATCAAAATCTTCAGGTGATGTTTCAATTCAGAGACAAGGCACAAAAAGTCAGAAAACTAAGTTTTATGTTGAAGCTACCAGTATTTTCAATGTTGGCATTTAAGTCAAATCAATTGAAGATATTATATAGTCAAATTAAAGTTCACCTGGTAGCCACATAAGACCATATATCTGAATTCTGAATTAAAGTCATATGAAAAGAACAGAATTGTAATGCTCTGCATGTAAAAATAAAGGTAACTCAGGAGAGAATTTGGACTGACTGTCAGATAAGATAGTTTTCTAATTACATGTGTATGCACTGGATAAATTTAATTCAGAATGTAAGAGTATCTCTTTCTACATGTGAATAGATTTTACTTAATGGCTAAATAAACAAGGGAGACCCCCCAAGCCCTGGAATTTATTTATTAAAAATTGTGTATTTATTCTTATATGTACATACTTCAGTCGCCTTCAAGGTGCTCTCCATTTGATGCATCAGGACACTTTCCCAGCTGCTCTAAACGGTTTTTGAACTTGTCAATTTTGATGCCTTTAGTGCTTCTGCTGGTTTTTGTTTCACCTCTTCCACAGGGGCAAAACATTTATTTTTGAGGACTTTTTTCATCTGGGGAAACAACAACAAAAAAAGTCACTGGGGAAGATCGGGTGAAAAAAAAGCACTGAAGTTGAATACAGCTTCTCATAACAACACTAGCTGGTACACTGATGCTGATGGGCTCCTAGAAAACTTAACTAGTGGGGAAAGCCTGTACTATAAGGGGCCTGCTCTCCAAAAACCAATTCCAGTTTTTTGCTCCCCCATATAAATATGAGAAAAAATAAATTTTACTGTTATTTATGTGTAAATATAGCATTAAAGCTCATAATAATGAAATTAAATTACATGTGTGTGTGTGTGTGTATGTGCGTGTGGTGTGTCTATTATTAGGAACATTGAATTAAAAGTTAGCATGCCTGAGATGAAGACTTGGTGAGATACTCAACAGCCATGAAACCCAACTTATTTCACTTGTTTACTCATGAATGTACTCTTTGATGAACAGAGCAATAACTATTATTATTGCCTATCAGGTTTACTATAAAGGGATCAAGTTATATTACAGATGCTAGTGTTGTGTTAAATGTCATAATGTCTTAAATAAGCCTCAACATATAGAAAATTTTCTTTTTTATTCTACAAATAATTTATTCTTCAAACAAAGAGGAAATATAAAACCTGTGATAGTTGGCATAACTTAGTCTTATAGCTACAAACCACAGCAGGAAACAGCAATAACCTAACCCTTCCAACTCATCAGTGAATGTTAGATGGCTGTGTTTACCAACAATATATATCAGTACCACTTACCGAAATTAATAAATTAGAAGAATTCACTGACAGGGGCTTAGGATATTTTTGTCTTATGTGATTCACTACAAATCAACCATCATTATGTGGGATTTTTAAACATAAAATACAGCCTGCAGTGTTGCAATATTACATAATTATCCTAGTTGAATAAACTGTTTCTAACAGCACAGTAAGGAGAAACTCAGCATGAATTTATATAAAACTCATTATTCAATGGTGTCAACTCCATGGTCAGCCATCTCCAGATACAGTCACAGCAACTGAGAGAAAGCTCTGCAAGCCTTGAACACTATGGGAATTTGTCCCTCCATGGCTCACGACTCATTGGGTGGGACATTGTAATAACACTTCGAATTTTGTTCACAGCTGTATAATTAAACTTTATTGATATAGAATAAGACCTCAATATGAAGTCTGTATTTGCAAATTTCACATTTTCCTATTAACAAGACTTAAAATGGAATTACTAGTTGGGGGATGTCAAGAAAACTAGATATTTAATTCCAATAAGGCTAACTTTAAACTGTCATGTGACCTTGGACAATTTAACTCTCATTTTAGTGTTTTTATCTATAAAATTAGAGGGTTGGACCAGGTGATTTTTAAAAATAATTAAATTGCAGTCATTTTATTTCACAGATAAAAGAAGCCAAGACAATGCACTGTAGCTGGTTAGAAAGGCTTTTTTATATATTAAGTAATATTTTATTCACATTTATAACCTTATTATCATAACGTGGAAAGGTTTATAAAGAAGAGATTTTTGGTTGGTTTGTCTTAGGGAACAAGTGTGTTAAGGTTCCCCGTTAATACTTTTCTGAAGTAAAAGTATGATTTGATGACAGTAGAAATATTCAACATCTTCTCACTCGTCAACCAAGGAAATGAAATGTTGATGCCTGGCAAATTTTAAGTATTTCACTAAACAACTAGGGAGTTTAGATAAAAGAGTGAAAGCATTTGAGGATTTTTCAAGTTCCAGATGACCAGACAGAAAATACAAGCCATCTGCTACATAATATGTGATAACAAACACAAGTTTTTATGCATTATACATAAATACTTTGCATATAACAATTCCTCTGTGAATTAATAAATGAGCTCTATTCAGTCACTATAAACTATTAGATCATAGCTAATCTTATTTTATAGTTTTAGACAAATAATTGCAGATAAAGCAGTATAAATGTTTATTTCCTAGATCTGACAACTGCAAAAAACACAATTTTTCAGAGTACATTAGATGCTAATGACGATCCTATAGAGGCTAATTTTAAAGTGCATATCAGAAGATAATAAATCCTGTGGAAGCCTCAGACTCTGTAATATCATCATAGGCTGGGCCAGGTGATTTCTAAGTCTCTATCAAGTCCTAATATTCTACTATTTATCTGGTTCACCAAACGTTTTGTTGGAAACTGAAGAACAAAGGCTGAAATGAAGTGCTATCAGAGTTAGGCTCATAGTAAACAATGAATAAATAATAATGATTGCTGTTATTTCACTTGGCTTCATTGTTTTTATTTTCTCTTATTCTGAAATGATCACTGCTTAAATATATTTACACCTTGTCTTAGGTAAGATATCATTAAAGATTAAAATTAAATTTACCCAGTCACTTTTCTTAATTGAATAGTGTACATATTTTTGTTTGTGTTTCCTTTAATCTTACGTATGTTTTGTGTAAAATTTTGGGGAGAAAAAGTCTTCAAAACCTGCAATGCATGTGTGAAATAAAAGTAAATCTTTGTAGAACAACTTAAGGACATTTTCAGGAAACAAAGACCCTTACAATGTCCATGTTCTTACCTTTGCAGAAATGGCTTAACAGTACCCAAACTGCAGAGTCAGTCAATAACTTATGACAATCAGCTGTAGTGATATGCTTTTTCATTTAATGTGAACATTCTTCATAAACTTGCAGGAAGATGTTTAAAATTTTAAAAAATCTCTTATGTACATATTTTTATATGTAGAACAGACAGCTTGTCAGACAAACTTCATAGTATACTATAACTCTGTAGAACTAAAATTTATATGGATACATTATTCTGTACCTTTCAAAAATATTCTAGAAGTTAAGTTTAAAATCTTACCTACATGATGGTTAAGATTGCTTATCAGCCTCAATTATTTGTTGAGCTCATTTTGCATCTTTTAAAAAGTCTGGTGGTGGGAGGGGTGTGAAATGTAAGACAAGTCCCATCCTCCTCATGTTCCTGGGAAGACAAAGTAGTGCACCTGCAAGAGTACACACACACACACACACACACACACACACACACACACACACACCATATGAGAACTACAAAGTGCTAAACTATATAAAACAACCCATGCAGTAGGGAGTTAACAAGGGGAAATAGTGAAGGATAACTATCCAGGAACTCTCTGAAATAGGTGGCACTTGAACTAAAGCATGAAAAATGGCTAGGATTTGAAAAGGCAAAAAAGAGAGTGAAGCCGGGCTTGGTGGCTCAGCCTGTAATCCCACGCTTTGGGAGGCTGAGGTGAGTGGATAGCTTGAGCCCGTGGGTTCAGGACCCGCCTGGGCAACTTGGCGAGACCTCATCTCTACAATAAATCAAAAAATTAGCCGGGTGTGGTAGCGCGCGCCTGTAGTTCCAGCTACTTGGAAGGCGGAGGCAGAAGGATCTCTGGAGCCCAGCAGGTTGAGGCTGCAGTGGCCGGGAGTGGCTACTGCACTCTAGTCTGGGCGACAGAGTGAGACTCCAACTCAAAATAATAATAATAATAATAATAACTTTCTACCAGACTGTATCCCCCACTCAACCTTCTACTTTTTTGTGATTTTAGGCAACTGATATAAGGGACTATAATTGATTAACACTATGTCTTGGAAGTGATAACTAAGGAGTAGATTTTATTTCAGAGGTATGAGTCGGATGTCAGATCCCTTGGGAAAGAAGACTTTTTTAATGGCCCTACAGATCTGCTTGGTTTTCACACTATAAATAATGGGATTCATCACTGGTGGAATAAGCAAATACAGATTGGCCATAAGAGTGTGTACATAAGGAGGTGCCCTTTTCCCAAATCTGTGGACAAAGCACAGGCTCATGAGAGGGATGTAGAATATGGCAACAGCACCTATGTGGGAGATACAGGTGCTAAAGGCCTTATGCCACTCCTCTGGGGAAGCAATGCTTAGGACAGTCTTAATAATCAGGATATAGGAGAGAAGAATTAAGCTGGAGTCCGGTCCTGCAGTAATGATGAGGGCAGTTAGTCCTAAAACACTGTTGATCTTATTGTCAGAACATGAGAGCTGAATAATATCAGGATGGAAACAGTAGGAATGATGGAGCACATGACTTCGGCAGAAGGACAGATGTTTAAGAAGCAGGGCCAGAGGCAATAGGATCACTGTGGCCCTGATAAGAATGGCAAACCACACTTTGACGACTCTGGAATCAGTCAAGATGGTAGCATATCTCAGTGGGTTACAAATGGCAATGAAGCGGTCAAAAGCCATCGCCAGGAGCACTGAGGACTCCATGACAGTAAAGAGTTGAATGAAGAATGTCTGGGCAACACAGGCGTGGAAACTTATCTGTCTTGCATTGAACCAGAATATGCCCAGCATAGTGACTTGTGTTGAAATACACAAACCCAGGTCCGTGGTTGAGAGCATAGAGAGGAAATAGTACATAGGTTCATGGAGACTTGACTCAGTGATGATGACAAACAGGATTACACTATTCCCAGAGAAGGCAGTTATATAGAGACAGCAGAAGGGGATGGAGATCCAGGTATGAGCAACTTCTAGTCCTGGAACTCCCGTCAGGAAAAAGATCAGAGAGAGGAAGTGATGTTAAGAAAAGATGACATGATTATTATGGAACTGGAATTCTGTGGCAATGAAATGTCCTAGAATGAGAAATAATAATACTGTTTAGTAATTTTGTTATGGTTCCTAGTATCTGTAGTTAAATCAAATTGTTTCATTTTGATTTTTTTTTCTGAATTGAACTTCCTCTTCATGATCCTTGTTTTCTGATTCATAATAGAAAATAATATCCCCCTATCTTCTCTCTCTCATTTTCTAACCTAGGAGTACTTTTGGACCCTTTCATTTTGACTCTACTCAGTTAATTTCCCTATTCCTTTGTACACCCCCCCCCACAGAGGGAGAATTACATCAAAGTAATTGGAAAATACCATGAAATCAATGGAGACTTCAAGGTGATATTAGTCTTCGAAAGTAAGATTTGTCATTTAGTAAAAATGTACATATATGTATATTTGTGTTAAATAGGCTACTGCATTGTCACAAAACTTTACCATACATTTTAAAGACAGCCTAATAAGGACTTAATTTTATATAAGGAAATAGTTTTATATAAGGAAATAGTTTTATATAAGTCAAAATAGTCTGTTCACTGTTTATTTTACCCCTGCCTTGCTAGGGTTGTTTCTAGTCTAGGGTTACATTTCTTATCTTGATTCTTGATTTTCTTATTTGTTGTCGTTATAGTTGAGTTGATACATAACTGTTAAAGAAAAATATCTGTAATTGGGCCAGCAATTAATCATTTAAAAGCAAGCTATATTATGTTTCAGGAAAAGGAATAAACTAGGTGTTCAGAAGTTGGATATTAGACTCTTTCTTCCCTTTCCAGCTCAGTGTTGCAATTATTTCTACCTTTTACTTATATTTGACTGCAGTAGAGTACACTTTCAAAGTCTGCCTTTTTGATTTGCATTTCTCTGATTATTAGTGAGGCTGCACATTTTTTCATGTGTCTATTGGCTGGTTGTATGTCTTCTTTTGAGAAGTGTCTATTCTTTTGCCCACTTTTTAATGGGGCTGTTTGTTTTTTTCCTTTTCAGCACGTTTGAATTCCTTGTAGATCCTGAATGTAAGGTCTTTGCCAGATACACAGTTGGCAAATATTTTTTCCCATTCTGTCAGCTGTCTCTCTACTCTCTTGATGGTTTGTTTTGCTTTGCAGAAGCTTTTCAGTTTGATGAGGTCCCACTTGTCTACCTTATCTCTTATGGCATGAGCACTTAGGGTTTTGATCAGGAATTGGTTGCCAGTTTCAATTTCCATAAGGGTGTCTC